>QQZM01000001.1:504184-566578 GCA_013365045.1 Geotrichum candidum | reverse complement strand
GCGGTAGTCAAGTTCTTAGATTCATTACCGCAACTTCTTTGCTGATGGTTCGCTTGATTAAGCAGCTTGTTAAGGTTTTACTGGGTGTCAATCTCTGGTATTGAGCTACTGGGTGTTATGTATCTCAGGTTTCCCTTAGCACATGGATACTTTCATGGAGAATTCGGCGCCATCGAACGTCTGAACTCATTGCGCGCGCTGACACCGCTACTTTGCCAGTCTCATAGAGACAAATGTTTTTGAAATTTCATGTCTTCTTTGTATATCGTTTTGTTTTGTAATTTTGTATGTAACTATTTGATGTAAGGACAATAAACTGATTATCTATCTATCTAAGTCTGCATAAAGAGCACTCATCTGACAGGTTGACACAATTGTGCTTGTTAAGATAAAACTTTTGATGCAAATGGAAGTTGCCCTTTTTGCTACTGTTGTTGATGACACGAACCCTCATGATCTACACCCTAAGCCAGCTGGGTCAAAACAAAGTCTAGCAATGAAACATATAAAATAGTAGAGAGTTCTTAATGAGACTTGACGTCAGTAATGGCTTTCCCATAACAAGCTAATATAGAAAACATGGAGATTGACAAAGTAACGCTCTCAGTTCGTGGGGAAAGTATTGATATGCATTTTAGCTAGCCCTTTCAAATCTCTTTATGGGACATATAGTGACTCACCACATAAATAGAAAATAAGTTTATTGTCATTACATCAGATAGTTACAAATAAAAATATAATACAAAATGATAGACAAAGAAGCAATTAATTTTGAAACATTTTTCTTCATGAGACTGGCAAGGTAGTGGTATCAGCGTGTATTATAAGTTCTGATTTATTAGTAAAGTTTCTATCTATTGTCGGTTTTGACTACTACTACTACTACTACTACTTCTGCTCGGTTCATTGATAAACAGCCATCAAAAAAAAAAAAAAAAAAAAAAAAAATAAAAAACTCAAACTTTGAAGATAAGTTTTAAATTTGAAACACCATAAAACACAAAAGCCTTACGAGGTTTTTTAACATAATGACAAGCGAAATCTTCACCATAGTATCTTTTTGTTTGTATGAGATTTAAATCACTAACAGGGCTGGCGTGGGTAAACCCAAGATATTGGACGAATGACAAAAGACGGTACCTCCAAAATTAACGTTATCTGTGAATTAAGTAACAGAAAAAGCCATTTCTTAGGTTTGCAGTTATTTAAATAATTTTTTTTGCTCAGTTATAAACAACAGATATATTCATATATAGACAAACTATAACTGTTATCCTATTGTGTCTCAAAACGTATGGACTGATGAAGTTGTTATACAAAAATGCCAGTTGTTATAGTCTAGAGTATATATAACAGAATTAGATTCATAAATGCAGCTATCATTAGCTCTTAATATGTTTCCTAATCTTATTTATTGATTCTTTACAACCAATGCCATTCCATGTCTTGGTCTTCTTTGATTCAATTAGATACTACTTTTATATGCTATATTATATTTGAGGTTAATTGTAGAGCCCTCATAGAAGTATTAGCTCTCCGCATCATCTACTTTATATTCTATTTAACAAGTATTAACGATTTATATCACCTAATTCTTGAGAGAATACTTAGATTTACGCTATTATCGGTCTAGACATGTATTTCCTATTTCTATTTTCTAGCATCAGTAGTGGAGGGTCCGCCTGAGCTGACTAAATTTATGTTCCCGACCCAACTGCTAAATACCATTCATGAAGTACTTCCGAGTGGTTTTCAAACCGCCAGCTCATTAATCATAGCATTAAGAGCCCCTTACTAGACCTTCTATCTACAACTAACTCATGATACTTATTATAGTGTGTTGGTAGTTCTCGGTAGTCTTCTTGTTTGATTTTATATATATTTATATCCAATCATCTTCTTTTTTTAATTTAAATGCCCCTATTTAAAATTTTGTTAAGTTAATATCACGTAGTTGCTTTTCAGGGAGCTAACTGCAGCATCATAACGTTTTGAAGATGGGGTGCTTTCATTTGTGTGACATCAACTGTTAAGCTATTTAATATTTTCAACATTTTAGGCAAGTTTGAAAGTAGCTCATCAATATTATATTTAGGATTCCAAAAAAAGAATTTATTTTTAATACCAAATAGAAACCATTGGGAGATGGAAAGATTCGAATCTTAACTTAAGAGCATATAAAATCTCCTGATACTAAAGAATAATTGAAATTTTTTACGTAAATGGGTTATATATTATCATGGTTTATTGTCATGGTTACATTTCATTTATTTGGCACTGCCTATATTCTCAAGAATTTTTTTAAATCTCAAATTTATACGTCATAGAGACCAAACTTTATGATTTGTTGAAATTCATACGACTGTTGCGTATGGTAATGAAGGCTACGTTTGACTCTTTCTTTTTAAATTCTGAAAATAGGGTGTCTTATTACCTTTATTGAGTTTTCTTATTTATCTGATTATATGGAATAGTAAAATGAGATATTTATAGAAAGCCACAGGGTTTGTTTGGATCCATGTTGTAGCCCTCTCATGGAGTGAACCTCGGAACAGGCTAGTCTTTTTGGTGACCTGTAAGACTCCTTTGGCTGGAAAGCCTTATAAGCTGATCTTAATGTCAGGAAGTCTGAACCCCATCCGATGCTGTTTTTTACCGCAGGTGCCAAGTATCATTTTCATAAGTGTTGACATTAGGTTATATAATTCTTGTTAGGTTTTTCATCAACTTCTAGCCCATTCTGCCATTTCTTTTTACAACTTTAAACGATACTTGGAAAAAAGTTTTCGGTAGATTCAAAGATTTAGCCTTGGCTTTAGACTTAGTGAATATGGTTTAGTTTATGCCACTTGTGCTGTCATGCTACAATTTCTCTTTATTTTCTATACCGTCTCCAGTCTACATCTTGAGAAGATCACAAGATTCGACCAATCATGTCAACGGAAAAAGATGAAGCCCAAGCATATCCAGTAGGTGTCACATTTATATAATGTACCATTTTCATGTGTCGATAATTTTCGAACCAGAGTAACAAGTGAGAGAAATAATCATCAAAGATTCTAGTTAGATGGAACAATATCTCGTGAGAACTACTTGTTTTTCCTTCAAGATTTTAGAACTTCAAGTGCTCATTTGAGATTGTCGCTAGAATATGGTGTCGACAAGCCTAAAAATAGACTGTGCCAAAAAAAAAAAAAAAAAAAAAAAAAAAAAAAAAAAAAAAAACTTGTGCGTGTTTATTTAGGTTTTAGTTTCTAAATTTCTATAACAGCGGTTGCAACTACTCTGAATTATACGATAATTTTAGTTAAGCCCTCTCAGGACTCAGAGAAATGTTGAAAGGCCAATATAAAAATGGCACAGTACATAAGATGAAGAAATATAAGCTTCGACTGTACCAAAATAAAAATCAAAAAGATATTATCAGCCTTTGGCACAGAACCTGGTCTTGAGATAAATCCAGTGGTGATCTGGTAATACTACGTTTCGGTGCCAGGAAGGCTCAATACTCCCGGCAAGCTGCTTCCGCATGGAGTTAGAAAAAAGCGTTTGGCAGGACTGATGTAACAGATATGTTCCCAGATACTGGCAGTTTCCGGTTAACTTGATACCACTGAGAGCAATACCAATTCAGTCTCTGACCCAAGACATGAGTATACTTAAAGTGACCATGCTGACATTTGGCCTATACTTTTAAGTCCAAAATAGTTGTGTTTCTGGTATAACCTAATTGATTTCTACAGACTATTTGAATATCTAGAAATCGAAAAAAGTTGCTAATATGAAATCTAGTTTCATTAATTAAATGCCGGCAATATTGGGTCAAGATGACTACCAAAGAAACAGCCTCAAGTAAAGTAAATAGTAAACTAATATCTAACTAATGAAATATTGTGATAGACATCTGATGCTTATTAATTATTTGATCAATAACACAAGCTCTTCATTTCCACTTGTCCTGTTTGATATTTATACTTAGCTGAACTTCCAGTTTCATACTGATGCCGTTGGGGTTGTCTGTTAAGATTTAGAAATTGAATAAATTCACCATTATAAAAACCCATAATTTTTTAACAAGTTTCTACATGATATTTGGCAAGCTTTTATATCAGATTCTATTGAGATGATATCTTTTTATGTCATGCATGTATTCGAAATATCGACGGCTATCATCTAGCTTTGATCAGTTAAGAAAGTAAACGTTGTACATCTTTTCCTTTCCACTCCTCTATCGTGCTTCAAGAATTTTTGCCCTTTAAGGTAAATCCAGGCGACAAGAAATAAAGTCCAGATTTTTCAAAGTGTGTGTTTTTTTGTTTTTCCAATTTGTTGAAGATTTGATTCGTTCAAGCTCTAGTTTCCTTGAAGGGAAGTAAATTTAGATCAAAAAGGAGTTCTTTTTCATGTCTGTGTTTTGCTTCTTAGGTACTGATCTATTCAGGCCATGGTTTATAGACAACAGTTTTACCTCGTACTTTATCGAAACCAAGATCTATGTTTGTACATTTTCAAACGTGGCTTTATTTTAACTAAACTTTTTGCCTTCAAGAAATTTCTAATGGATTATATGACTGAATAAACGTGTTCGTGTAGGCTACAAAATTCATATACTAAAAACTGCCATCTGGATACATTCTTTAAAATTGGTTTAATATATTGTTTTACATGTATGCGTGATATGATTGATAATATCATTCCTTGAGCAGAGCAATTCTGAAAGAACTGCTAGTTTATTCTAGGGCTACTATCATAAATTTGTAAGCGATTTTGGTGAACAAAGTTTATCAAAATCCTTTGCTTTGCTGTTGTTACACATATTTATGTATACTACTGAAACTAGAAACTCTTGTTATCCCCAAGTGTTAGAGTATGACTTTTGGCATGCAGTCAACTTCAATGTCCCAAATCCTAAAATAAAAATAAAAATAAAAAACACAATTGTTACAAATAAGGAATCCGTTATACGTAGATTGGACATGACCTATAATTAAATCAGAGTTACTGTAGAATGTGAAAAATATGTCATGAGTTCACGATTGGCCCAGGTAATGCAATGAAATTTTTCAAGACTAGATGCACCCAAGCGGCGTACATGCTATTTTCATCTTAGGTCTCAACCCCGGCCGCAAGGGCAAACCATTTGGCCCCCACTGAAAAAATGGGTACTAAATCAAGATTAAACAAAAAAACTTCTTTCTAATTGAAATCACTTGTCTATATCATGAAAGAAATAATGAAATAAAACTGGGCACGCATAGCAATGCCACTGAATTTCCTCTGCGGGAATACCAGTCAGATCAAAAAAAAAAATGTATCAAGAAAAAAGAAAAATACTGCAAAATATCAAGCAAACTCTA
The DNA here is from genome assembly GCA_013365045.1 of Geotrichum candidum. NCBI lineage: Eukaryota > Fungi > Ascomycota > Dipodascomycetes > Dipodascales > Dipodascaceae > Geotrichum > Geotrichum candidum. The sequence goes on along the minus strand of QQZM01000001.1, from coordinate 561,221 downwards.
TGGATTGGTACAAAAGCCCCGACCCAGGATTTCAAATCTAGTAAAGCTAAAGCCTTTTAAGATTACCAGCCGGACATGATCTGGTAAAAAGGTCGTAAATCTAAACGGAACATCTAGGAATGAAACATTTCAATAATCTTCTTTCCTACCGACGGCTCAATTTCTGTTCCATCGCGTGCAATCTTCACGTACCTGTTTTTGTTATACGGGTTTCGTAAGTTCCGCACCTTGTAAAATGAAACGGTTTTGCCGCTGGGAGACATCCATTCAACCTTGAAGGGAATGGTCCAGTTATTTGTGCTGTTTTCAGTTTCCGACGTCATTGATGACGTATGAGAGGGTGCTTGGGAATCTTGGACGGCATCACACGTGCTAGCTTCCCAGAAGAGAATTCCCCTCGCAGAGTCGTCAACAATCCTACCAGCAGGAATTGGAATCTGTGGTTGGGCAACTGTTGGATAGACCTGAGGAATTGACGCGTAGAATTGAGATGACTGCGGAGCATTCTGTTGATTCTGTTGTCGCTGTTGTTCTTTCTTGAGTTGCTTTTGTTGCCGCTTTAAGTTCTGAATAAGTAACAGATCAGGATCGGTTGACTTGGGGATCTCACCAGCCATGCGAGCATATCCAAAGTACTCGCCTGCTCTGTTTGCTGAAAATATTAAATACACATTTTGGCAAGTCTAGAAAGATTGAGTAAGTTAGAATATGAAACATTATTAGAAAAAACCTGACAAAAAAATATGATGATGAGAGTTTGTATGGTCCTACCTTAAAAGCTTGATTGAATGTTGTTTGGTTGTGTGACTGCGTATCCCATAATCCCAATCTCACCGAGGCATGTAAATCTTCAACGGTTAAACTTTTACAAATGAAATATCTATTCTCTGTATTACTAGATCTATTTGTAATTTCTGTTGCACTGATCTCTTCGGGGTTGGTGTCGTCATTCACATCTTCTTCTTTACTGGTAGTCTTGATCTTGACCACCAAATGGTTACCACGTAATGAGGAGCCTCTTTTTTCAAACAATCTAATGCCTTCCTTGAGGGCAGCTTCAGATACATAGTTGACAAACGCACAGAGAGTTCGCTGAATCAGAAAGATTGACTGGATTTCGTTTGTGCCAAAAAGAGAGCAGAGCTCTATAAGTGTGGTATTTGGTGGTAGATTTCCCACCCAAAGAGCAAAGCCAGATTGCTTAGGCTTCTTGGGAGGGCCTCGGGGAATGGAGATTGAAGAAGATGCAGATGAAAACTGCGAATGGTGATGATTGTGCCGAGAGTGCTGCGGGTAACTTGATCCGTAGGTTTTCTGAACATACTGAATAGACTGAAGATAGTTGAAAAATATTGATGACTGGGGGTATAGAAATGGTGATTGGTATGAATTGGTTGGGTGATAAGAAACTGGCTGACCATAGGGTGACACCTGGGGATAAAGTTGATATGGAACACCTTGTTGCATGTAAGGTACATTAGGATCTACGTACATGTTGTATTGGGGGAATTGGCGGATCTGATGGGGATCTGGTGAGTAAAGGGGATAAGATTGATGTTGTTGCTGTAAATGACTCTGCGGGGGTTGTTGATGGTATTGAAAATTTTCCTGGCTCGGTTGGCCTGCATGTTTGTTCTTCTTCTGTGAATCACTTTGTTGAGACATGGTAGAGGCTTTTGATGGTAAGGTACGCAGCGGAAGTGTCAGGTTGTATACTGAAGCTAATGTAAAAGCTGGAAAGAAGGAAGAAAAAAATAGTAGGGCTTGTGAAGAAAAAATAAAAACTGCAGAAGATCAAAGAAGCGAGAAAAGAGTAAATATTTATAAATGTTTACATTGAGTTCAGTAGCGAGATAGCCGGCTTAGAGCCTGCTCAGAAGAATTAAAATAGCGTGAAGGGAATAATGATATAATTTTAATGATAAAAAAAGGTATTTAGAACTATGGCAAAAGCAATTATTCTTATTTTCGAAATAGTTGGTAAAGACTTGGTTTGTACAACACGAAAAAAAAAAAAAAAAAAAAAAAAAAAAAACATTTGCCAAAACCAGATTTGCAAGCATCATGGTTTATCTGCACCTTATAAGCCCAGTTGCTACTAGTTGCTACATATTCTCTAGAACAAGGTGGATTTTTCAAAATAATTTTCAATAATCAATCAAGTCGGTACTCCACATGAATCCAACAGTTTCCAGTCAGCCTTGCTCATCACTGATAAACTCCACCACATTATTAATGACACAAACAAGCCACACATGCAAACTGCCTCTCTCTTTCTATAAGTCTTTATATATATATATATATATATATATGTCAAATATTGTTTAAAGCTGTATTCAGCATCTATAAATATAAAAAAAACTTACAATGAATGCATAGGCAATCTCGGTATTCATCATCTGTCTTGTCTGTAGCAGGTACACCCTTTTTTTTTTTTCTTTTTAGATGTCTGTTTGGGAAAGCCCTACTGTCATTAATGTGCACAGCGTCATCATAGGGTCTATGTCCAAATCTGTTTTTGGCACACAACGGTTTAGCTTGAGGCTCAGGCCATTTCGCTTATACAATGATCCAAGCACGTCTCACGAGTTACATAGAAAGATATTTGGGGCACCTGGCGGTATAGTGATAATTCTTTGTATTCCCATATCCTATTTCGTGGTTTTGAAGTGTCCGTGAGCGCTAATAGTAATGTCTGCAAAAGTTACTAAAAAGTGGAAGTAATTTTACCCAATTACGTAGCTTCATTTGTTTGGCTTTTCGTGTCCCCTTTCACTGGAAATCTAAATATATATGTATATATAGACCAGCTTGCGCAGTTTTCTTGTATAGGGGATATGATTAGACTTGACAAGTTTTTAGATTCTCAAGCCGTAGCTACATGATGGCGAATAACTGAGAGAGAGAAGAAAAAAAGAAAAACAGCCGTTAACTAAAATTAAACTTCAAGTTAGTTCTGGTCAACTTTGGTAAAGGTTTCTTGTCAGCATAATGCCATTTTGTCAATGTCGTTAAAGCCATGTTGTCAACTTTTTTGCGGCCAATATCTAATACGTGTAAAAGTGTACTTGTACAGGTTGGGGAAACCCACCAGAAAGAAAAACCTGAAAGTTAAAGCTCTATGCATTAAATTCAAAACCATATAACCTGTAGGCTATTTGGGGTATCCTGTACAAATGCAAATGTGGTATTCACAAAGCTATTCTTTTGACAAAAAGTCTTTAGTAAATGGGCAGGAACATAAATTGAAAAATTTCAAGGTTTAAGGTAAAAAGGTTTTCCGCTATCAAATGAATACACGTGATGGTACTTTCTTGTAGAGCGAGTAAAGCTATTGCTCTATCGAGAAGCCTGTAACTATACCATCAACAATCACAAAGGCTATATAACCAAGACATGGAGATTATTATAAGCTGTATAGGCGTTATTTTCCGATCATTGCAAACAGTTGCATCCACCCAGAAGACTTTAAACAAACATCCTAACAACGAAGCCTAGAGTCCAATCAGGATAAGGCTTTCTGAAAACCAGTGTTGCTATATTTAGATCAGCAGTGCCGTATGACTTCATCGACTTGAAATGTAATAAAAATTAATTGACAATTTTTACCAAAATCGATACATGCAAGTAAAAGAGGGAAAAAAAAATATTTATTGCCTTGAACTGATGTTCCGTTGTCCTATTAAAAACAAGCCACTAAACTATTTTTTTGGTATTTTTGGGATTAAAACCTTCTGAAGTTCTCACAGAACCTTCGCATGTTTAAAGTTCCTGACGATTTCAATTTTTTTTTTTTGTTAATTGAAAGCTCTCGCTTAATCAGTAAAAAGTGTCAATATTCCCATCGGTGTTAAAAAATTTTGAACGTCTATAATCGCGATTGCTATTTATAGAGCATACACTTTAGGAACGAAATTTCAAGAAAACTGGTTAATCAAATCAGTTCAGATCTTCCATTACTAGGCATCCTTGTTCATACTATATGCTTGACAGCGCCGATATATTCAGCAATCGAAAAGCGGACAAAACTAGCAAAAGGCTTATAATAACTCTATCGGTATATTTGTAACTTATATCCTAGCCTGAAGAAGTATAAATTTGCGCTTAAATGCCAATTGTAAAATATAACGGTATTTAGCTATTTGTGAAGGCTACAGTTATCTTTACCATTATTCGGTATAGCTTGGGGAAAAAAGGTACAAGATGATAGCCTCCTGTTTGAAATCATTAATCCCAGATTTGTATCTTTGACTTCTCAATAGTTCGAGTAGCTCAACATCTGTCAAGCCTAGACCATGTTTTAGATTGAGCTATCTTTTCTGACAGGTAGTGTCATTAACTTCTCAGCTTTTAAACTTTAAGTAGGAATTTTACATCTTGGCTAAAAGTGGTTCACCACGCATAAACGCATCCCAACGACATTGGAGGTCATGGGAGGCCGGACCTAAAGTATGGCATTTTACGTTTGTAAAACAAAGGTTACGGGCGGTGAATATTGAAAAATAGAATTGGCTAATATTTACATATGCGCTATAAATCTAGACGGGCCGAATTTTGCTAATTATTATGGTAATTGCATTTAACCGTACCTTTTTTTAGATATTTCATTAGAAGCCTTTTAAATCTTTCTGGCAAACTTAGAACATAATAGTCACCAAGGAATTTGTGGATGCTTGTTGAATTCTCGGTCGGAGTCCCCCGTCTCCCTCAAATCTTCTCAACAGATAACTAAGATTCTGACATCATCATTTTTGGAATGTGTTTTATTCTCTAATGTTCTGTTCTGGATGGGCTTAGTATGTACGCATGCGAACCCAGTGGGATTTCATATCTAATTTTCGGGATGCCAGATATCATTGACTCATTTGTTGGATGCGAGAAGTAAGATTGTATCATTTCTTTAAAAAAAAAAAAAAAAAGAAAAAATCCAACAGTTAGTATGTAGTCAAGATAAGCCCTGACGGGTTTACATTAAGCCTGCCCATATCCATATTCTTGTACAGAGAACTTGGAAGGTCTAAGCACAGGGCATTTATTTAATACTAATCAGGCTGAATTGCATCATGGTAAAACCACCAACACCACAAAAAAAGTTAACACGAGTATGCACTACTGTTGATGTTCATTAAAGCACAGCAATTCACATTATAAGAGTAACATTGAACATTTGTGGATTTATCTAAAAAGCATTGCTATTTAGTAACAAATATAGTTGCTGGCCACCTATTTGAGAACCAAAGTGTCATTTATATATGATTTTCACTTCTTCTTTTGTGAGCATACATGTCATGTCCCTCACCCATAAAAGCTTTGTCATCATTCAAGCTTGTCTTCCCAAAACAGTAACTAATAAACAAACACATATGCACGAGTCATACTAGAAAACACATTATTAATGTGGCCAGTAAGAAGACCAACAAAAGCTAGGAATTACCGTTGCTATGCTTCGCATATATACCTTCATCAGTTACTGTAGCAAATCATTCTCATCTAAAACTACCTAGTGTTAAGAGTCTCGGATCATACGGGACTAGAAGACCAAAAAAACAAAGCAATTGATGATTGAGATTGATTAAAGATCTCAATATATCTTGACTCTATTTCTAAAAAAAGCCATGTACATGATAATCTTTAAAAGAATTGCCGCCGTGATATACGGCCCACCCACATCAAAGTTTGCATGATTTTGCTTGTCATAGATTTCAACGCATCTCTTTCTATTTTTATCACGGCAATGTGGAATTTCTTGTGTTAGTTTTTTTTTTATTTTTGACCTTAGTAGAATGGCAAATGCAACTGCATGTTGGTTGACAGCGGGCTTCTCAGCTGAGCACATGCGGAAAATGGACTCCAGCCTCTGAATATGCCGTAGCAGTGAGGGTTTAATGGTTAGCATTTCAGGTCTGTAATTGTTTAGGTTCACTTAATAGGTGCATAAAAAATATTTTCTATACTTCAAAATCTATTAACACAACGGAAATTATGGCTATAATGTTGTCTCACCAAGTCATAGAGCTTAAATTGATCTTTTTGGCTCAAATAATTAACTTCTGGGATCTGAATTCAATCATGATAGATCTTCATAAAAATAAACATAGTCTCAAACTTTTTCTCTTAAATGAAAATGAGGACTTGCTCCTTTGCTTGCCTTAAACATGGATAGATCAGAGTTTAATCCTCAAGTTATTATGTAATACGGTGATATTATTTGCACCTATAACCTGCCTTAAATTCCATGATATAATTTTATATATATTGAGTGTACACGTGGAGATTGGTAAACTTATATATTTATAACCAAATTTCAAGTGATCTTTCAGGTTTATTTTATATCCCTGTTTGCATGTCATTATTTTTCATTTACTTTTGGATTAAGCGAACTGCACAATTCAAGGGAATGAATGAGACATAGCTTTGGTATCGTGTTTCTAAACAAAGTATAAACTATCTTGCAATCTTCTTTGACTAGAGCAAGCGAACCACTCGTGAAACCAAAAAAAAAAAAAAAAAAAAAGTAAAAAAGTAAAAAAGCAAATTATATTATTTTATTTTATTTTCCTATCACTAACCATGTTTACTATTCAAAACGTTAACTTTTTAATTAAAATTAGGTTGTTAGATATTAACAAATGTTATTGTGTACAACAGAAATGTTTTAGCTAAACTTCTTGAAGGAAAATATTTATTAACAAACAAATGATAAAAAACATATTTTCAACAAATAATTGAAATTGAGGTACTGGTTTAATATACTTCTTGTTCTTCAGCAATGTTTGGAAAAGTCATGTTGAGCTTAGGGAACCGCTTGATTTTCAGTCTAGTGTCTCTCTAACTGCGCTTAAAGCACCGAGGTCAATAGCTATTTGGCAACTTTCAGCAAGCGGTTGCCATCATTATGTATATATTCATACTAGTATTGGACTACGGCCAGAGCACAACAACTTCATTTTCTTGAGCGACTGTAATACTATCAACTTTTTCTTTACTTTGTAGTAATGACTGTGTATTCAATAATTGAAAATAAATCGGTTTATTCTATAATTATATTCAACATAGTTGATATTTAAGGGGTTTGGATGAGAGAATTCTGGGTTGTCAACCCCTTCTAGTAAAAGTACACTCAACAGATTTTGTTATATTATAATCCCTACTTACCAAGTTTAATAATATTAAAGTAGAAACTGTCATAGTATTCATGTAACTTGGGTAATTTGATAAGCATAAATCAGTCGGTATTTTTGACAATTTAAATTAAAAGGTACAAGATTTGAGCAGCTGTTATTAAAAGTGGGTATATAGTTGTATTTTTAGATAGCTCTGTTCTATTTTTATTTTCAGGTTGTTTTTTTTATAAAATTTCAGGCACAAGTATCAATATTTCATAAAAGCTTTGGTATCTTTTTTTGAGGCCCATAGAGAAGCTCTGTTCATAAAAGTTAGGTATTATTGAGTTAATAAAAAGAAATTTAATCGAGTTAGTTATTTCAGTTTAAATATATATACCCTTTTATTGTCATTCTAGGGTTTCATAACTGCATCATCCCGGCTGTAACTACTCACCTGCAAAAAATGGCTTTTTGCTTGTTGAAGTCTTGAAACATTGAATTGGAAAAAAGAATCATTTTAAAACAAAGTAAGCCTTTTTATTGTATATTTTAATGATATCCGTAAAGACAATAATCATAAAAAAAATTAGTGTTCAAAAATAGGTACTATTTTTTTAAACAAGCTAATTTAATATTCTCTGTACATGAGATATTTTTTACTTCTCTATGCTGTCGTTACTACAGAAATTACCAATGGTTTGGGATTTTTTTCTTGGTTAACATATAATGTAACAGAGCTGGATTCATAAGCCTAGTTACCATTGGCTTTTAATATGATTCCTGATCTTATTCTATTGATTTTTTGCAACCAATGATAGTCCATGTCTTGCCCTTCTTTCATTTACCTAGGGTCATACTTTAGCGTGGTACATAATACTCAATGTGAACTGTACAACCCTCATGGAAATATTAGCGTCCACTTCATCTATCTCAAATTCTTTCTGGCAGGCTTGGACAATTTATATTACCTAACCCTTGACACAAGATTTAGTTTTATTAAGTTATTAGTCTAGACATCTATTTTCTATTTCCGTTACCTAGCATCTGTAGGCGAGGATCCGCCTAAGCTGACTAAATGGGTGTATGGACTCGTTAAGCATATGACGAAAAGCCCCATGATAGACCTTCTGCTACGACTAACTTATGATACTTGGTATTGTGTGATGGTATTCTTATTCGATTGCATATAGATTTGTATCCAATCATCTTTTTTCTTTTTTCTTTAAATTTAAGTCCCTTGTTATATACTCTATTGTTACTACAAAATTAATAAATGCTTTAGGGATTGTTTTATTGGCTGATATATAAACTATATACTCTATAATTATTGCTTTCAAGCTTTCATTATCTAAAAAAAGAACCTGTTCAAATGGTTAATCTCTTGTTTATACTTTTGGCTTTTGCAAACATCAGATATCTATTCTAAGGAAAGAGTTATACCTTGATGAAACAGCTATTGGTAGGCAAATTCTAGTATAATTTCTTACAATATAGCAAAATCTGTTGGTTTTCAAAATATTGTAAAATCTATTCAAGTAGTAATATAGAACTTTCAACCAGTTTATATATCAAATTAAAAACCTGCTCGGGTCAAAATAACAATTCGTATTTGAAGGCTCTCTAATTTCAGTTAGTAAATTTCACCAAAGCCATAGTACCTGTAGAAGAAATTCACTAGAACAACAAACAAAAAGCTTATTTGTGTAAATGCCGTTTGGTAAAGCCTAACTGCTCCAGTCTAAATTATATCTTTTATTAAGAAGTTCTGGTAGAGTCCTTTTAAACGAAATTTAGGAGTAAAGACTCAACATCTAATCCTTAAATGTTAGACTTGGGTTTTCCAATAGAATATTTCTAGCTACATTGGAGTTCTGAAACTGAAGTAACTCAAAGCAAGCACATTTCTGACAGATTTGAATTGACTTCTAAAAGTCAGGAAAAAAAAGCCAACTCAAAGACTATTGGAAATATGCCTGCTTGGAGTCACCACAGATTCTGGTCACTATTAAAGAACAAGGCTAAAGAACTGCCAAACTTTAGAGTTATCATTTGTCATAAGGACTACACTACCAAGACTTGCAGTGAATGTAGATTTCTTGGTCGTAGGGTTGGGGGTTCAGAGAAATTCAGATGTCTACCAAGTAACCAACAATCGGATAGAGACTTGAATGCAGCTACAGATAATTTATCAAAAACAATGAATCTAATAAAAAAAAACCAAGAGTTTAATCTTTAGGGATTAGACTTTGAGTCTTTACTACTGGGTTTCTTGTAAAGGGAACTTTGTAAACCTAGGCTATTCTGAAATGTTCGGAATAGTCAAATTTAAATAGAGCGCTCAGTTTGATAGTCAATTAACTCTGTGACATATTTTGAAGTTAAGCCGTTTTAGAATATTGAAATTGTATTAGAAAGCATTTTAAATTATATTTGAAATATCTATTCAATTGTGTTTTGAGTTCTCATCAGTTATTTCTGCCTTGAGCTAGAGGTCTTGAGATTTAATACCTAAAACTTTATTTTACACTTTATACCTTTTGAAAAAATACATGTAATATAGTAATTATACTTATTTGGTTTTAAATGCTATATAATAAATTATATGTTGCAAATCTTATTTTTCGTTTACTTTTAAAACGAACGACATTGGTTTTTTATGCTTCTGAAATAAAGAACTTGCATTATCATCCAACTGAAAACATTAGTATTAAGTAGCCTTTTATTACCTAAAAAGATTTGCAATTAGTTTAATACACGGATCATATTTTAAAATCAAACACAATTGCAGTGACGTAATGAAGCTTAATGTAAACAGAAATCATTAAAATTACAAAAGGAAAATAAGATTGTTCAATACAACATGCCTCATTACTTCAAAATTATCACCTGCCATCTCTTGAATTATCACTGTTATCGAAATAACTTAGATTACATACATACAGAGCTGCAATGTACTATTGCTGGCTAGTGTCATTTTTCTCCAATTTAATATTGTTTGATCTTTACTTTTCAATACTGAGCACCGTTTGAAGTAATAATGGTACAGTTTGTATAAAATTGTTAAACAACACTCTTATATTAACCCAGAAAAGTATTTGCCAAAACTGGTGGTCCTAGATAAGACTTTATTGTCTTGGATCTTGCTGCAAAAATAGCTAATGTACTGCACATACTTTACCCCAGATCAAGCTTTGGTTATAAAGTTGAAACTTCATCCCATCAGCCAAACTCAGATTTCAATTATAGTTAACTAGTGCTACGGTACCACACAGTCATGGGTAATTGTTGCTAAAAATCAAGTATCCAAAAAAATAGTTGATGAGAGATTTGTTCCTAAAATCATACAGTTGTACTAGAAATGGGGAATTTCTTGTGTGCCTAAAATTTTTCATTTCTGATCAATATCAACATCCTGACTAGCTTCTACACAAGACATTATAGGCCCATTAAGTTAAACAAAAACAATTTAAAAAGATTGAGGGCTTTAGATCAAAAAATAAATCAAATACTCTTCAATGTTGAAAGATCATGATTAAGATATGACCTTGCAGTGGGAATATGCATAGTACGCTACTTTAATTAACGCTAAGTGAAATTTTTATTTGAGTTTTATCTAAGTAATATGATTTATGTCACAAATTTTGTGAGGTGCATTTGTAGTTTAAAAATGTTACAGCACATGGGTCTCTTTCGAGGGACTCATATTCTGAATGTATAGTAGGCAGTATTTATCATGTGCATTCAGTGCCAAAAGTCAAATTTTTATTAAAAGTTTCAAAAGTTGAAGAGGCTGAAGGTACTGAAAAATAAAATGAAGAAAACCTCCTTGATTTTCGTACAACCGCCATCTCCAAATGCTTAAGACATTATAAAACAAAAAAGATCAAATCTATCATCGTGAGGTGGGGAAGATTTAAATTTATTCCAACGACAGACCAATCGATTGCCTTTCTTTTTTCTTGTTGTCGAAAACAAAAGACGTCGAGCTTGCAGCATATAAATGTAATTCTTTCTTTCACGGCTACCGAAAGGGGGTGAGGCATGCTCAAAGTTTGGACAAAAAATATAATACAAAAAAAAAAAGGCCTCGGTGTTAGGTATTCTTTGGCGTTCCAAGCTCAGTAATTCTCATAGGAAAACTCACTGAATGCATAATACTTTGACAGTTTTGTAACTTTTCGCGTAGTTCGCTGACTAAGAATAATTATTGTGTCGGGTCCTGGTTCCTGGGTACTTGCAGCTGTTACGGTTTTACTCTAAGCTTGAGCAGAATTTAAACTAACAGTCTGGCAGGTAGTATTTGTTGTACTATTATATGTATATGTCTTAAATAGGAGGCATTTTAAGGTCTAACATCCCCTGGCCAAAAGTCATGCTGGAGAACGGACTGTTCAATCCTGCAGCTATAGTCAAGTTGACGAACTTGGCGTTAAAAATTTTTGGTTACCTAATATTTTACCAACGTTGGTCAAAGCCTAACAGAAAAAATGCACTTTTGAGTACAGCATGATATACGAAGACACTATTCTATAGCTATTGCTGCTGTTAGTGTCATCCCCTATGCAAATCAGTAAAAGCACCCCTGTCAAATAAAAGAGGCCCTTGTCTCCATATGTAAGATCCTTATATTGGCAAACGAGGGCAGAGTCTCAACTCTCAATAATCTTAAAATAATGACAGAATGACGTTTGCTAAATGGTGGGAGATATTTAGTAGGCTACAATTGTGAGAAATAGAAAGAAAGAAACAACGTTTACATGGTGGTGGTTGTAATAGCTGTCTGAATACTTAATTTAGATGTCGTATAGCACTGAATAAGTATATAATACAAGGCTACCAGATCTAATTCTCCGTTGTTTTCTCTTTATATTTTATATTTGTAACGTAGCGTCTAGGTAACAATAAATAATTTTTTTTTTCTGTCTCACCTGGTCGTTTGTAATGCGTCGGTACCCGTAAGCATGAAAATTCATGAAGACAGAAGTTCTCCAATGAGCCGCAAGACACCCTTGATGAAAGAATTAGGTAAACTAAACCCAGTCAACCAAAAGCGTTTGACGTATATCTCGCATAGGCGTCTAACAACCTCGGACCACGTTATCAGTAGTGGCTCCCTCTCCTTTGTTTTAGAGCTGGTACACTAATTTTTAAGATAAACCGTTGATTTATTAGTTATTGTCAGCGAAAAGATTCAGCCAATAGCTGTCTACTAGCAGACAAATGAAGGAATGTGAGATATTTAATATGTTGTTTTTAACTTTCAAGTAGACACAAATGTTGTTGATATTAAGTAAACTCTCCTCTGGTGACTCTGGACACTGAGGAAATTTTCTATTGATATTATTCATTTTTTGACGAGTTAGGTATATTATCCTATAGGGGAGGGCATAAATATTGCAAAGAAATTTCTATAAAATGAAGTGAGATTGAGTTTGTTGGCGAGACCATAAACATTCTCGGCCGGGCAGAGCACGAATTTTGCGGTCTGTCATTCTAGACTTGCCTGCCGTAGAAGGTGACTACTGCATTTAAACCTTTAATTTATCCCATCTCATAGCAAGAACTTCCCCGTAGCAAAGCTCCTACCTTATGCACATACGCCAGTGTCCAGCTATTATCGGATCATTTTCTTTTTTTTTCCATCAAATTTTGTTACTTTTGGCATAAGCCTGCATACATATATGTTGTATATCTACCATTTATAATATTTTCTGCAACGCTTGACATTTACCTGGTTAATGGAGGTCAAGTGCATATAATTTTGCCCCTTTCGTCATTTTTGGTCTAAAGAGCCTCAGTTCATTGGCTAGGCTGCAGGCATGGGTGGTCTTAGTGAAAACCCTCTCCAGGCGTCAAAACCCTTTTTATAAAGGTAGTGTAAACTAATTTTTGGTTACAGCTGTTATATAAAGCGATATACTAACATTCATTTATATGTGATATCAGTGTTCCCATCGCTATATAACATTTTTAGTATATTGCACTAGGCAAAAAAGGGTTAGGCCGACTTCCATCTTAGATACGTGGGTCCAAAAAAAGAAAAAAAAAATTCAGGTCCAGTTTTGGGTTCGAAGAAAAACTCCTTGGGGAACTTTCTAAGGTTTCGCCAGTCCTCGCAAGCGTTATTTTAGTCTGAAAAGATACTACCAAAAAACCTTTTTTTTGAAAAAAAAAAATCGTATTCTTCCTTGCAAAAGAAGAACTTGACAACCTGTTTTTGGTAAATAAAAGAAAAAGAACCTGCTCCAAATTATACTCTCTTTTTATATTTAATTTTTTTTTTTTTTCTTTTGAAATCTTTCTAAAAACTCTTGTTTTGCTCGGTTCTCCCTTTTATTCTTCTCATCCTTATCTTTTTATTTCCTGGTCTTCATCAGTGTTTGCTCGCACTAAGATCCTCCAAAGTAAGTCTGTCATCCCCAGTTGCAGTCCCTGGAAAAAGTGATTAGCGTATATTCTGCATCGATTTTCTTCGAAACAATCAAAAGAGACCCAAAAATAATTAACAATCGATCTCTCATCACTAGCAGTCTTCCATCCATCACATATAATCACTTTAAAATCATGGTTTTAGACACTGATTCCCCGAGCACCACCGCTAATTCATTGTCGGAATATTCGTCCCACTCAAATCACGAATGGACTCCCTTGAACAAAATCGGCAGAGGTGTTGTTATCGGAAAGCACACCCCCAACCCAAATAGAAAGCACGATATTGCCCTCAATCTAGGTGATGAGGTTTACGTTTTTGAGACTCACGTCTCTGGTGCTTGGTACAGAGGTTATGTTGTCTCTTCCCCTTCTGCCCACGCAGCCTTCAACCAGCCCCTGCCTAGAGGAACCAAAATCAACAACGCAGCCCTCAAGGCACTCGACGCAAACATCAGAACTGGCATTTTCCCTTGCACTTTTGTTCATCTCCATGAGTATTTTGATCTTTCCAAAAATGATAACAAGTCCAATAATCTTAAAGACAAGTTTTCTGTCTCTGGTGAGGGCCTTGAATACGATATTGAATCCTTCAACTCAGGATTCAAATCCAAGCCTCCACCAATTCCTGCGTTGAGACTTGGAAATGAAGTCCCTACTGTTCCTAACGAGCCGCTTGTTGACGATATCTACTCCGTTATTGACGAATGGTATAATACTTACGTCTACCATCACTACCTTTTCGGCAACCACGAGCTCGTCAACACTATCAACACCATTATTCAAGAACTCTTCTTTATCAGAAGAAAGCTTATTTATGGACTCCTTACATCTAATGAGCGTATTCTCGCTCGTAAGAAGGTTATTTGGCAAATTGCTCGTGTCATTAATATGCTTAACCGTGGTCACGTCGTTCGTGACACCAAGAACGGTGATATTGTGGCTGGTAAAGAAGGTCCCGTTCGTTTGGCTCAGGAGCAGATTCTTACTGCTCTGGCTCCAAACTACCCTGATCACTCCATGATCAATGAGGTTGCCGTCGAAACCACGCTTCCTAAGCATATTTTGGTAGACTTCAAGTCCTGTATCGGTCAGGGTTATGGTCATGGTCTTACAGTTTACTTGCAGCTTCGTACCAAATCTACACGGTTGACTGAGTCCTTTGCCATTCATATCAAGCCAGAAATGCGTCTTACCGATCTGTCTGCTGTGCTTTTCAGAGATCTCCCGCTTTCCATTGAGCGTGGTGACGTCATTCTCAGTGCTGAAGTCTTTGAAGATGTTCCTCTGAAATCTAAGAGTCCTACATCTATGAGCACTATTCTCGGCGGGCATACCAGCTCTACCACCTCCATTAGCACCAGACCTCCTAAAAAACAAGGTCGCCGTGGTTTGGCTTCCGGTGCCGCTGATATTTCCCGTTTGTTCAGAATTGAGGAAAAGGGAGAATCTCCTTTCACTATTCGAATGTACGCCACCTACTTCTCTGCCAGTGAGCCCAACAAGGATAATAGAGGTTGGGGTGAGCTGTTTGAAAGAATTGTTCGGGGCCGTCCCCGCGGTGTGTATGTAACTCATGCTATTTTTCTTCTGATTCCATTACTAACTTTTTTTTTAGAGCCATCACTCCCCGTGCTGAACAGGTTGTCTGTACCGTGAAGGAGTTTGAAGCACCCACTGTCAAAAACATTGAACACTTGCAGAATCAAGACTCCGAGTCTGCTATTGGTATGGCCAAATCTTTGACTACAACATCTTTGACCGATGATCGCAATGATGTCTACATCACTTTGGGCAAGATCTCGCTCAACCATGTTACCAACATTATCGCCGATTTCTTGCTAGTCTCCTTGAGCTCCTCATCCGGAAAGACTCTTTTCAGTAATTCGTCTAATACCAGCCCTCTCACCAGTTGGGACTCTCTTGCTACTTACAACAACGAAGTTGTTGGTGAGATGATCTGCGTCAACAACTTTGAGAAAAATGAGAGCATCTACCTCAGTCTCTATGTTGGTGGTGAGTTTATTGCTCAGACCAACATTCCCATCTGGCACGGAACCAAGGTTTGGACTGGTAAGAGAACGGTCAACTTTTCCCGTGACTCTGATGTTGTTGCTACTCTCAATCTTTCTATTGAATTTGTTGGCAACGGTTTCAACACTGACGTTGCCATTGAAAAGATTCTTCACTGGAGAGTCGTCTATGATGCGCACGGCGTGGAGGAATTGATTTCCACTCTCAGCAAATTTAAGGTCATTGAATCCAACGAGTTCGTCAAACGTTTTTACGAGATTATGGATGCCCTGTTGGAAATGTTGTCTAGCTTTTTGAAGTCCGACAGAAGTGATTTGCTCTTGAGCATTTTCCACGCTCTTGTGAGCGCGCTTGAAAAGGTTACCGCTAGAAACAAGGATTATCTTTATCTCGCTGACGACTACGTGAACAACCGTTTCAACTTTGCCGGTCTATCTGAGATCCTTCTCACCTTGATGGATCAAGCTATTCAGATTGACATTGGTCCTGGCCGTGGCCACGACTCTTTGCTCAGACTTTTCAAGGTTTCTGACTACTTCTCTCAGTTGATTGCCGCTTCTGCCTCCATTGACACTGATCGCGGTCGCGAGGCCCAACAGATCACCATGGCTGCTCTCAGAAAGCATATGAAGCGTGTTACTGACTCTATCAAGCATGTGGTTTCTCGTCAAGAAAAGGATTTTGTTGAGCTTCAGATGGTTGTGGTTCAAAACGTCTTCCACTTTTACGACAACCTTCGCCATTACGTTGCTGCTGATGACATGCTTCAGATGATCATTGAGATGACCGACTCTATTCGCAATGACAATGACAAGCTCAACACCCAGCGCTTGCTTCTGATTAAGAAGCTTTCAAGTTCTTGGCACTACCAGCAGTCTAAGTATAGACCCCATATCACTGCTTACACCATCAAGTGGACTCTTCCCTTCTGGCTTGATAGCAGAGAGTTTACCCAAGAGCGTAAGGACCAGATCAGACTGCTTTCCGGTATTTTTGCTGCCCAGTTCGGTATTATCTGGCCTGTGAAGCACAAGGAACCTGAGGTTTGCAAGCGATATGGACAGTTATTGCCGGTTGGTGCTAAGATTTACAATGAACTGCTTACTCAGTTTGAATCTAGTGGTAAGAAACGGTCTAGACAGGTCTTTTCGCCTCTTTTCCCTGATGTTTATCCCTTTGAAACAAGACCTATTGACTCTCTGGTTAACAACGCTGTGTTCGATGAGACTCTCATTGAACTGGGTATTGTTTTGACTTTACTTGTCAACATTTCTCACTTCAGTGGCCAGCAGGTAATTGACCACTCCCTCACTACTACCCAGTACAGCGAGCTTGCTTTCAACATCATCCAGGCTTGTAATGCAATGCTGAACTCTGTTTCTTTCCCCAAGCTTTGGATTTCACTTCTTGCAGTCCATCATGAAACTGTTTTGGGTTGTCTTGACTATCTTTCGGTCTTGATGAAGAGCAGATTTATTCCTCTTCCCGAAAATGCAGAGGAGTTTAACTCTGGTCTTTGGTTTTCCTTCCTTACTTGTTTGCTCCACCTGGCTGGCTCCGAAGCCATTGCTGTCGAGCACCTTCCTGAGCAGAAGCGCAAGACTGTCTGGAAAATCTCTGGTGATATCCGTGGTCGTGCAGCTGATTTGCTCAGAGAGATGTGGGATGCCATTGGCTGGCACGCTACTGATGAGGATAGAAACCGATTCCAGCTTGACATCTTTGGTGGTTTCCAGGTCCAAATGTTTGGTGGTGAGACCAGTTTGGTTAGAGATGTTCTCAATCTTTGTTTAGTCCGCCACCCCGCTGCTCAAAAGGCCGCCGTCCATGTTCTTCACTCCATGATTGTTAGTGAGTGGACTCTCAATGAAGACCTCACTGGCTTGCAGCGCGAGATCATTGCCAGTTTGGATGACATTTTTCAATCCCGTGCTTTCTTGCCTGAAGATTATGACAGAAGTTCCTTCTCTCAACTACTTCGCAATTCCTTCCACATTGACCGTGAGGATGAGGTTTATCCCTACATCACTGCTCTAATTGATGATGTTGAAGAATTCCTTGACCTACTGCTTGATCTATACAGAGTTCCTCCCGGTGACGCCTACAATGACGACAGAATCTTCCATGCTCTTAATGTCCTCAACTTTCTAAAAGACATTGATAGAGTCGAGATCTTTGCTCGTTACGTCAACGATATTGCTGAGTGGAACAGATCTAAGGCTCACCATGTTCAGACTGGTTTGGCGTTGAGACTGCTTGCTTCTGCCTATGAGTGGTCTTATGAACAAAAGCTAGAGGCATCCGAGCACCCCAACTTCCCTCCTCAGACTGGCTTTGAGCGTAAGGAAGCCCTCTATGAGGACATCATTCAGTGTTTCTCTCGTGGTAAATCATTCGAGAACGCCATTGATGCTGTCAAGGAGCTTATCTTTGCCTACGAGACTATTGCATTTGACTTTAAGAAACTGGCCAATGCCACTAGAATTTTGGCCAAGCTTTACGAGAGCGTCGATACTGTCGAGAGACTTGCTCCCCAGTACTTCAGAGTTGCCTACATTGGTGTTGGCTTCCCTCGCTCTTTGCGCAATAGACTTTTCATTTTTGAGGGCAGCGCTTGGGAGAAGCTCGAGAGTATCCACGAACGTTTGCATAAGACTTACCCTGGTGCCACCATTGTCTCCAACGAGGCTGCTGCCAAGCAGGACGGTCAATACCTCTTTGTCACCACTGTGGAGCCTGATAACGAGGGTAAGATTAGCTTCCTTAATGGTGTTCGCCCTACTGCTGGTGCTAAGGAGTACCAGTCTCGTTTGGACCTCCGCCGCTTTTCATTCTCTAGACCTCTTCCTGGCAATACCTCGCCTTTGGATCTGTGGGTTGAAAAGACTACTTATGAGACCTTCCAGGCCTTCCCCACTGTTGTCAAACGCAGTGAGGTCAAGAATGTTAGCGTTATTAAGTTATCTCCTCTTGAGAACGCTTTGCAGCTCTTGCAAGCCAAGATCGACGACCTGGTCGAGCTGGAGGGCAACTTCAAGAACGGCAAGTCTGACCAGAGCAGTATTTCGCGTCTTGATTTGATTTTGTCTGGTGCGGTTGACTCTCCCGTCAACGGTGGTATCCAGCTTTACCGTGCGTTCCTTGAAGATGACAGTCTGCGTGCCGACCCCAGCACGTCGCCTTTGGTCCATGCGCTCGAAAATGCCTTCCTCGACTATGCATCATGTATCCAGCGCTGCCTTGTTATTCATGGCAAAGTTGTGCCCTCGACCCTGCGTCCTCTGCACTTAAGTCTTGTTGAGCTTTTTAGCCGCAACTTTGCGCCGGAACTCGCGACCCTCGGCGAGGGTATCTCGTACGAGGAGCAGCTCCGCAACGGTTCGCTTGCACGCCGTGGCTCTGTTAACCACAACTTTAACTATGCCAAGCCCTCAAGCGTTTCGCGCAACACCTCTGACCGAGTTGAGTACGACGACGAGGACGAGTCTAAAGCCAACCTTGACTCGCTCCTGGGAAATGCCATTGCTGCGTCTGACATTCTGATCCGGGGCTCCGACATGCGGGAGAACCGCGCTGCCAATGAGAGCAGAAAGAGAACTACCATCATCAAGAAGAGCCGAAACGACAGCACCGGTAGACCCATGTTTAACTAAGGGCTTTGGGAATTAAAACGGTTTTATTTTGGTGTTTTGTAACTATATGTATTAAAAACTATTTTTGAAGTATATTGTGTTTTTTTAACAAAATATATATAATTGACAGTGATAGAATAATAACGTATTATTATATGGGAAACTTACTATATCTTTCCAATCCTTCTTCGAAATCTCGAAATTGTAATGAGGGGTGTATTTGAGTTCAAATAAATCCCCAAGATGTAATAATAAAAATAGAATGCTTTTTGAATTAAAAAAAAAAAAAAACTTTACATGAGAAAATAAATACCACCAAAGGAGCACTGTTGACTATCTACTAACTGCCGCTTCTATTGCTGCTGCTGCTGCTGCTGCTGCTGCTGCTGCTGCTGCTGTTATTGCTGCTGCTGTTATTGCTTTTACTTAGTCTTATTCCCTTTGGCGCGGAAATTGAGTGAATGGCGCGTCGTCTTTCCTATCACATTCTTTTCTGCAAAGGAACCCGGGGCATTTGCGCTTTCAATTACGCCGCTATGACTGCTTTCATTAGCCCCCCTGTCGCCACCACCATGGCCCTTGGTTGTTTTGATGGCTTTGCTGGTTTTTAGTGCTAACCATTTGGTGTTGAGGTCAAATTTGTCGCGCTCTGCTTTCATGACAAGGCCAAGGAGTCCTGCGACCATGGCATCAAGCTCTTGAATGTTAAGCGCCTCAAATACATTACTAGTAGTAGTATTAGTACCACCACCAGCCTTGTTACTGATGCCTTTACTATTGACGCTTACATCGGCCAAAGTCGCGTGTTTGTTGAGCTGTGTTGTAAAAGCGTTGATCCGCCGCAGCAGGTCGTAGTCGGGCGGCGCGTCACCAGCACGGACAGCACGCACGTAGCTGCGGATAGTAGCGAGGCGCTGGTGGAACATGCGGAGCGCGCTGGCCTGTAACCCTAGGCGCGCAGCCAGCTCGTAGTCAGCGGCGCCTGTCCCCTTCACGACATCTGCGACGGCAATGCGCTCGGCCTCTCCGGTCTCGATGCGCAGGGGAAGCTCAACAAACTCGATTTTGAGATCAATATAAATGGGCTCGTAGGCACGTAGTGGCAGTTCGCCGCCAGTGGCGCTCTGTTGCTGCTCGGGGTCCATCACCATCAGGATGGGGTTGTCGCAAACACGCATCATCTGCTCGTGTAGTGCCAGTGATAGCTGCACTGGGTGCATAGGCCGGTTTGGAAGAATATGGAACCAGCCCACGAGCTCATAGTTGGGGAAAGTTTGCAGGTAGAGCTCTCGCTTTCGCTCAAGATGCTTCATGTTGATCTGGGGTGTAGCCTCGGCACCATCGGTGCTGGCAGCAGAATTGAGGAGAAGCTCAAAAGCAATTGAAACAACCACCTCACGATGGCTCCGCCAGCCTAACAATGCGCCGGCAACTGCAAATAAAAGAGAAAATGTGTTAGCAAGATGTTTTTTTTTTGTCCCTTGGTAATTTAAAAGTCAATTGCTAGTATAATTGAACCAATTTATTAAATAAAACGATAAAATAAATAAAATGAAATTACTCAGTAAAGGGTTAGAATAGGGGAACTTACGTGGTTTGCCAGTATTCTTTGCCCGCGTGTAGTAGTCGGATATGTTGAGTAGAGGCAACGGGTGCAGTGCAAAAGACTGTTGAGAGAGATCATTTGTGCCTGTGACTACAGAGTCTAGCGGTTGATACAAGTCAGTCATATTCTATGTACGTTAGTGGATTGGTAATGCAATGGGATAAGAAAAAAAAAAAAAAAAAAAAAAAAAAAAAAGTGATGTGCGCGTGGGTAAGAAGAAGAGGTTGAAAGAAGCACGATAGCGGGCAGTTGATGATTTTCGTGATGTTGCAAGGCCTACCATAATAATATAAAAGGGTAAGGTTTCGTAAAGTTTACGCCGTTCGTCACCAAATTAACATGAAATGACAAAAAAAAAATAGCAAAACGAGCTCTACAAATCATAACGATGTTTGTTTTCCAAAAGAAAAGAAAATTGTATTAAACATAAATAATATCCTATATAAAAAGATGTAGGGGGCCATGACCATCCAGACGCAAACCATCAGCGTCCAAATGTCTATTCTCGATAGGCACCCCATGATCCACCAACATACGACAACGACGAATTGAATGATTGAATGATTAGAGTGTCGTCGCCGCAGTCAATAGCTTGATCTCCTCCATAACCAGAACCCGATAAACTGTGGGAAGAAAGTAGACGGGGCAGAAACAGGAGTGTGCAAAATTGATTGTTGCACAGAGAAAAAAACTGAAAAAGGGACTCAACGGAACTAAAAAAAAAAAAAAACAATTGTATTGACGGTAATGTTCTACATAGTACCGAAAAAACAACAAAAAGCTAGGACCTTGACCCTTCAACTCCAATGCAATCACGAGCCTTATACGTATATAAGTCAAGCGCTTGCACTGAGTAGAAGGGAAAAGGCGCCATAACTTTTAAAGAAAAGGATAAAGGAAAAGAAAGAAAAAAAAAAAAAGATTCTGTTGTTTGGAATTTATATCTTCCCCAAATCTAATAATTCCTTGCCCTAGACAAAATCACGTGAAGCTAATTAAACAATGATATACTCAACGGTGATTGGTCCAGTCGCATTTTAGGGTTGAAGAAAGTTCTATAACAAAAAATTAAACAAAAGGCCTTGACACTTGGAAACATAAGTTAAATAGCAATAAAATTAATAAACAATTAATAAAGAAGCATGTAATCATATACAAAACAAAATTAGTTGACACAATTCACGTAACTGACTTGTCGTAAACGGCTACAGGCTAGAATCGGAGCAAGTCCTTTTTTTCCCGACTACAATGTTGAACTGGTAAAAGACTGTCTTATAAACTGGAACGTTTTTTTTTTTTTTTTTTTTTTTTCAATTTTTTTTAAAAAAAAATAGTGTCAAATTATGGTTGATATAAATTTAGATATATAAAACGGTGTTTACACTTGTTTTAATTCTACACCCAAGTTTGGAAGTCTGGACATAAGCCATCTAGCAAGCCATAGACGTTGCCTTTGGATATGAGCACCGGGCGGGACTAGACAAACATTTGCCTGACACGTACGCGGCCGCTTAGGAATAGAAAGTCTACTTATCGTATACGCAGTTACTTTCTCAAATGGTTTTATATTTATTTATTTTATATAATTGTAATTTTTTTTACTGATGAATTGCCCTCAGGTCACCAAAAAGAGAGACAAGTTGGAGTCCTTGATCGATTGTATCCAGGAACGAAAATCCTCAAAGGCCTCGGAAGTGGATTTAAAAGAAAAGTTAACGTCTCTGTTGGGACAAGTTCACTCACGAGAATTCGAATAAATTAAAGTCGCGTACAATGACAGATTGTGAAGATTTGGTTTTGAGATTGTCTGATTTGGTTTTAAAATCGTCTAAATTGGTTTCTGACCCGTCTAATTCGGTATTGGGCCCTTGGGGTCATCGACGTAAAAAGGCAGCTTGAAGGATCGTGGTTGACAGCGAAGCTACTCTGAACTGATGCCACTCAGGGACTCTTTAAAGTCTTTTCCATCGTCATGGTTTTCACTGCCAAAAGCAATGGACTCCGAGCTGGTTGGAATAAAAAAAAAAAACTCCTTACTACATTACAGATACAGCAAGGATTAACATTCTGAATATCATTGCAAGTAACTGTGCAAAAGACCCTATCGAAAGTGAAGAACTTTTTAGATAAACTGGAATATGTTTCTAGACTTGTCAGAAAATGTGTTGGTGATTTCTACCCCTCTGCATCAGACTTGACAATATACAATGGACCTTCACAAAACAAGTCCATTGATATTAAATTTTTTTCTTTTTTAGTTACAACATATATTTATTTTATTTCACTTTTACTTTAAATTTTATTATAAAAAAAACTTTTTTGATCTACTCTGTATATATTGGAGTTGAAAAATTTACATATATATATATTAATCATGCTTTTGGGCACTTAATATTTTCTCCTTTTAAAGGGAGGTGAGGGTTCGTGTTGATACGATTGCTTTTGATGCTGTTGCTGTTCACGCTGTTGTTGCTGGTGTTGGAGCAACAGTTTTTGATTCTGAATCAGCTTTTGAAGCTTATTTTCCTCCTCACTCGGCTTTGAGCCCTTCTCTTCTTTCCAGCGACGTCGGAAATCTTCAGCCTCAGTGTCATAGCGCCGCATTTTCTCGCGGTATTGTTCAGACTTTTTGTTGTTGGTCTCCTTGATGTTTTTGGTCTTTTCCAAGTATGGCTCCTTCTCCTTGTCGGGAAGTTCACGCCACATCTTGCCTAGTGCAGCCCGCACTTCGTTACGGGCCGCTTTGGTACTGGGATCCTTAGTTTCAGCCTGCTTTTTGGCATCACACTCCTGTCGGCACTTTTCCCAAAAGTCCTTTTGGAAAATAAGAAATGGGTTTGCTCCTGAGCGCTCAGGCTTCATGGGCCGCTCACCAAGCTCCTTGATCATATCAATACGCATACGCTCATTGTCTTGAACCTGGCGGGCTTCCTTAAGTCTCTTCAGCTTAGCTTCGGGGCTGTTTTCGTCGGAGGCTGCAGGCACGGTGGGAGCAACAACATACGTCTGCTGAGGAGGCGGGGCTTGTTGTTGGTAACGATCCATCGATAGCGTCGGGATGATCGACGAGATCTGAAGTGGTTGCTGTTGGGGCGTGTCTAAAACGGTACGCTGTGTGGGGGTACCAACTAGCGATGCATCAGGTGTAACATGGCTCGAGAGTCCTGAGCTATGACCAATGCGCTGCAGGTTGTTCACGGAATTGCTGCCACTGTTGTTGATATCATTTACATCATCGCTACCGTTGATGTTAATGGAGTGACTAGCCTTGTTGTAGTACTTGATGTTGTTGATATTGTGAACATAATCTTTCGAGGGGCACATGGGTCGAGGAATAGGGATATCACCAATCAGACTGTGTAACACCTCGCCAGCTGCACGAAGACCTGACAAGTACGCGCCGTGAACTGTAGCAGGATAAGATCTACTGGTGGCCTCACCGGCAAAGAAAAGAGACTCGCCAATAGGTCTTGCCAAAAGATCGTAGTCGGCACCAGTTGCTTCCAGACCCAGATAAGAGTAAGACCCACGGGAAAGTTTGTCCACCTGCCAGCGCGTCACAATTGACTCAACCAAAACAGCGTTATTGACCTGAGGATAAACTGCCTCTAGCGAGGATTGTGCGGCTTTAACAATCGATTCATCGGATTCGTTTGCAATTTTTAGAGCAGCCGCTCCAGAAATCACACCAATTAGACAAGGCTTTCCCACAGCCTTGGTTACATTGTAAAATGCATAAAACTTGCCTCGAGAACATTTGTAGTTATCTTGCAAGTTACCATCGCCTTGACTCGGCTGTGAAATAGCAATGACATCCTTATCTTCATCCCAAAAGGATTGTTCATAGACCAAACATACCTTGTTCATAACGCCAAAGCCAAGACGCTCGATACTGTCGGACTTCCACTTGGGTAAATCAGGAATAAATTGAATGGTTCTATCTTTAAGCACACCCAGAGGAACAGTCACAATCACGCGATCAGCCTTAATTTGCTCGCCGTTCTCCAAAAAGATTTCGGCCTGGTCATTTGAATATTCAACAACACTGACACAGGATTTGAACCGAACATCAAGCTTGTCTTCGTAGGTGTAGAGACCGCGGGCAAGCGACATGTACCCATTTTTGGCCATGGAAGATACGCCCGTAAATGACTTGGGTGCATGCTGATTCCAGTTTCCCAGACTGAGATTATCAAGGCAGGTGGCACTATTATTTTCGAGATTGGCATAGTGCCAGTTGAGTAATCGTAACTCTTGAGGTGTGATCTCTGAAATATCCTGTAGCTGCTTTAGTAGCGCATCCATGCTCATACCCAAACTAGGGTACATACCAAATTGTGGTTCAGGGGCCAGATGAATGACAGTGTCATCGGCAACACCAGGCTTGAGCTTGATACCAATATTCTTTAGAAATTGGACTTCAATCTTGCCGGGGTTGTTGTTGCACCATTCAGCATCGGACTTGTAATCGGATTCATCAATCTGACTGTCACGAAGAGCACCAATGTCTTCAGTCTTGGCAATTGTGCGTGATTCTTGGTACTCTTCACGCGGGTCCTTTGCGAGTCTGATGAGAACTTCATCACCTTTAGCCGTCTTGGGGGGTCGAACCGGATGACAGAACTGGGACACCCGCTCAAGCAAGTGATCAAACAGTTTTTTGGCCCGTGCTTGGGCTTCTGGGTCAACCTTATCTTTACTGAAGAAGTCGTGAATTTCCTGATCACGGTAAATTTTCTCAACCGGTAAACCCAGCTGTCTACGAATGAGAACAGCCAAGGGATTTCCGTTGCCGTAGCCAGGAATGATATGCGCACCGACATCAACAGCATGAGAAGGATCAGATTTGAGATGAGCTGAATAAATTCGGCCACCAATACGGCGTCTACCCTCCAGCAACAGAATACGAGGAGTATCCTGGTATTCTGAAAAATAGCGCGCTTTTCTTCTAAATAAATTGTCGAGTTGGCGAGCGCAACTAAGACCAGAGATACCCGAACCAATGATTACGACTGTTTGCCGGGGCTTTCTTTGCTCCTCAGGGACAGCATTGTAAAAGTCAAAGGTAGGGTATTCAAAGCAACCAAAGTTAATGTAGCCATTTCGTACAAGCCAGTCATACGCAACCTCTGCCATATTAAAAAAGCGTTCCTCGCGAGCACAGCCCGCAGCCTCGGGACGCGTCACATTAACCTTGGGATTAGAAAGCCAAAGCCTTAAAATACCGTTTCTGATATTGAGATAGGTTGTAACATGAACAGGGGTTAGATACTGACGGAGAATCTTATGCTCGCCAATGTGAAGTTGAAATGGATTAAGTCGAGACGAAATAGCAGCAGAGATGCATTGCTGGCCATAGTGGGCGTTGCTAACATCAGTGGGGATTGATGACTTGGCTTTGTATTTTTGGCGAATCAGCATAAGCTCTGCCTCATGAGGAGGGATAGGAGCAAAATAGCTCTCTGCTGAGGGAGATTCAGCTTGTTGCAGCCTTGTGATTGGGGGCGAAAGCAGAGGCTGATTATTAATGAGTTGAAGCTGCTGCGGCTGCTGCAAACCGATTGATAATGGGCCTTGTTGGGGAGAAAACTCATTATTGTAGAGGCCGTGCATGGCCGACTGTTGTGGTGTGGCACGCGAAGAGCCCATTGCATAGAGGCCGGGGGAAACCGACGCTGACTGCTGGCGCTTGTGCGTGTTAATTAGAGGGGTGTTGGATGAATGTGAAAGTCTAGTAGGAGGTCTAGATCTAATAAGATCATTATATTGATCCTTTTTAGGCTGTTGATTTAACGAAATACTTTGTCTGATTTGCTTTTGCTGTGGTTGTTGATGAGGTTGATGATGTTGTTGCGTTGGCTTGACTTGCTCTTGAAGCTGAGGCTGAACGCTCTGCTGACGCGTATACTTGGCATAGTTATGCAAGTTTTGTACAGTATTTCCGTTAAGTTTATGGGAATTTCCGGTACTGCTGTTACTGGTACTTCGTTTGTTGATGTTGCGCGCTGGAGCGGCGGGTGGATTGGTGGGGGCGGTGGTGGTGTTATCATCAAACGGATAGAAGGAAAAATCCGAGTCAAGATTAAGACTTAGATTGTTTTTTTGATTATCATTAGGGTTGAGATTTATTGGTGTCGTATTGGCATTAGAGCTGGTGCTAGGGGTAGCGCTGTTGCTATTGGTCTGGTCATAAATAGACCACAACTGGTTAATATTTTGTTGATCCAGAAAGACCTGATTGCGTTGGCTATTGCTGATTTGACGATGCTGTTGGCGAATTTGCTGGCGCTGCGCCTGTTCCTGCTGCTGATAATGACTGCTCGAGTTGCCGATATGATTGTTGTTGTTGTTGTTGTTATTGTTGTTGGTGGTGGTGGTAGCGCGGCCGTTGGAGGTTCGATTCATAAAGTCCAAAGGGGTCTCAAGCAGGACATCAGCGGCAGTTGAGGTCAGGGACTGATGCGCCGACGGCTTGGATGAAGAAAGCTGTCCGTTAGAGTCGCGCGAATTAAGCGAGACACCAAAGTCAAAGGGATCAGAAAAGGTTTCATCTATCAAGGACGTGCCAGTGTCATTATTGTCAATGAGCTTAGGCAAGGCTGAGTTTGGATTGGTGCCGTCGTCGGTAGTATCAAAGTTGTCAGTAGCAAAGTCTGACAGGAGAATCATGTTTGACCTGGTAGTATGGTGCCTTTCTGGTATTTGGTTATTCATTGTTTTATTTTGGGGGATATCGGTTGGTTGGGGGTGTCGTGATTTGTTGTAGTATATATTCAGTAGCTCTGATACAACAAGTAAGTTGTGAGTAGCGTAAACAATCAAATATCGACGATATTAACCATTGAAACCTAGATATGAGAAAAGCAGCGGAAGTATCGAGGGGGTGATTGCCTAAAGACGACAGTTAGTAAAGGGGATAGAGGCGAACAAGGGGGAAATATACGTACAGGAAACCTGGGGGTGGGTGTTGGTATAGTAAATGAAAATGGAGGGAAAGGATTCTTTGGGAGGTGGTTGGGAAAACGGCAGTAGTACCGGAATGAATGCAGTGAAAGAGGAATAAATTCACGCGACAAAGAAACAGGGGGAGAAGCTGACTGGCGTTGGCTTTGCTGTTGATGTTTATGACTGGGTCTTGAAGTGACAGTCAGTAGAGGTTAATTTTTTTGTGTTTTTTTTTTTTTTCTCCTTGTGTTTTTTGTTTGGAAGTAATAAGAAAGGTTGGTGGTGGTAAAGACGTTGACTTTGCCGGTCCGTTAAAGTTGTTGGTTGATTAGGGCAAAAAGACCTAAAAAGGGTTTTGAGAGGAGAAAATGAAGGCTGGAGGGAGGGAAGTAAAGTCTTTGAGTGTCGAAGATTTTGGAGGAGGAAGAGATTTTTTTGGAAAAGAAAGATTTCCCCGTCCAAATCCAAAAAAAAAAAAAATTCCAAAATAAAATAAATTAAAAATAAATTAAATAAATAAATTAAATTAAATAAATTAAACAACTGTTATGGCTGGGACAAGCGCCATCAATGTTGAAAAAAAAAAAATCACAAATTGATTGGCTTTTGATAAATAAAAATTTTCAACTTATTTACAACAACAACAACGAATAGAATCCTCGATATTAATCAAGAAAAGTAAATAAATAAATATACACTGCTCATCAAGGACTTGAAATATTCTGCTTCTCCTGGATAAACAGGCATCAATGCTAGCCCTTTCCTCTTGGGGAGTCTTGTGTGATCGCGCGTGTGGCTACTGCTAAGGGCCGAAGGGTGCTACTACTTCTTGTAGGATAAAAATGCTGCATCTAATTTGTTCTATTTTTTCCTGTTTGAATACAGACGCGTTACCGGCATGTAACTCATCAACATAGCCCAGAGACAAATGACACCTTTTATTCGCTTGATCAATATTTATTTTTTATTTGTTTTCTATTTGTTCTTATCCTTTTCATTGGAGAAACGAGACGACTATCTCGCTGACACTTGACAGGTGCCCGTAGCGACTCAAGCACGAAAAAAAATAAAAAAATTATCGTGGGGACACGTGAAAGTCATGTGACCATTGCTCGATCAGAGCTTGTTCTTATTGTTATGCACTGCGTTCTTTTAGCACTGGCAGATAACACAAATGCCACATTGTATGCGACACTTATGCCATAACTGTGACAACATGCGACTGGCTAGTGCAGTGACCCGGGACTCCCACCGCTTTCGGTGCTCTTTGCCACAAGAGCCGACTTAACTAAATGCAACCCGCATGAGCGCTCCGACGTACCTTATCCACCAGCACTAGACCAGAAGGAGTAGTTAGTAGCCAATACATTAAAACTTAGCTGCTAAAAGCAACCCTCCCAAATAACATACTCTCTCAGGACATAAGCTTTGGATTTTGAAATTTTAAACTCACGCGGGCTTTGAGACGACCTGCCTTAATATTCGCAAAATCATGGGAGTTTAACCAGTTTGCTCCCAGCAACCTGCTCCTTTCCTCCTTTTCTCCTCTCAATCACCCGTTTAACTTACCCCCCCTCCCCCCTTCTGAGCAACAAAGTCTTTCTTCAGTCAGCTTACTACACTCCCCCCCAGATGAAATTATCCGCTACTCTCCTTGTTTCAGCCCTTGTTGCTTCTACGCAAGCCCGCGAGTTTGTTATCGGCCGCGACTCACTCCAAATTGATTCTGAAAAGCCCTTTGCGCTAGAAAAGCGTCAGCATAAATTTCTTGACCGTGACGCCTTCACCGTTGACAACGACGAGTTTAGTCTTGGAAAGGTTAAGCGCGCCCCCAAGCCTCACAAGTGTGGCGGCAACAGACGCCATCGCAACCAACCCACGCAGAAACACCACGACGACAAAAGCCTTTCCGACCAGCTGCTAGCTTACTTCAAGTCGTTGCTGCCATTCAGTTTTTTTGTCAGCGACACCACCTCTGCTACTCCTGCCAACCCCGAGGACCAACAGATTCTCATGGCCGAAAGCAATAACAGCCCCGGTCTGCTGCAAAGCTCGCTTACGCAGCTCCCGGAAATTTACACTTTTACCGGCTACATTCGTGCCTCGCAGGCCCTCACCTCGCGCTTTAACTCGCAGGACAAGTTTTCGATTGTGTTTGCGCCTACGGATGAGGCGCTTTCCAAGCTGGGCCAAAAGCCCTGGGAGTTCCCTACCCCAATCCCCGCCGATGACAATAGCCCTGACAGCGAAAAGCGTGACGAGCGTATCATTAAGGACAACCTGCACACATTTGTCTCTAGCCATGTTTCCTTTGCTGAGGCGCCACTGACTGTTGGTAACCATGTCACAACCACGAATGGCGTGGTTGTCACGCTGGCTGAACGCGATGAGGGCCGCCTAAGTTTGCTTGCTATTGACAAGCACGGCAAGACCCTGGTTGCTGACATTATCAAGGTTCAAACTGTTAAAAATGGACAGGTCTTCATTATTGATAGCAGTCTCATCAAGCCTTAAATGTGTGTTCTAAAAAAAATAAAGAGAAGATTGTTACCCAAACCATCTCTCCGTCAAGTGCGTAACAAAAGTATATTTTTATTTTATATTATTATTTTATTATTATTTTTTTATTATTATTTTTTCTAAAGGCTGAGACATGAAATAAAGCAGAATTGTTCAATTACTAAAATTAAAAATTATATTTTTCTATTAACGTAAGTGGCAAGTGAAAGGATCAGTCAAGTGAAAGGATCACTTCTCTTCATCCCACAACCTTTCCATTTAATCAATTAATTGTTAACCACGTAAGATGCCACAAACAGATAATGAAGCTAGAATCCTTCTAGCCCTTCAAGCCTATAAAAATGACCCAGAATTGAGTCTCCGACGCGCCGCAAAGCTCTATCAAGTCAATTTCACGACTCTTCTCCGCCGACACAACGGCGTACAATCTCGAGCTAATACTATCTCTAAATCACGCAAACTATCTAATCTAGAGGAAGAGATAGTTATTAAGTATATTCTGGACCTAAATTCGCGAGGTTTTCCCCCGCGATTGCGTGGTGTTGAAGAAATGGCCAACCGATTGCTTGCAGACCGCGATATGTCACCCGTCGGCAATCGTTGGGCTAGAAACTTCGTCAATCGACACGAAGAGCTTGATATGCGTTTCTTTCGTAAATATGACTATCAAAGAGCTAAATGCGAAGATCCAACTATTATTTACAATTGGTTTATGCTTGTACAGAATACAATCGCAAAGTACGGGATCCTTTTAGATGATATTTATAACTTTGACGAGACTGGCTTTCTAATGGGCATGATTGCCAGCGGAATGGTTGTTACGGGGTCAGAAAAGCGTGGAAAACCAAAATCAGTACAGCCTGGAAGCCGTGAATGGATTACGGTGATTCAAGCAATCAATGCGGAAGGTTGGGCGATTCCACCGTTCATCGTGGTTGCGGGCCAATATCACCTCGCCAACTGGTACCAAGAAAGCAATCTCCCGGGTGATTGGGCTATTACGACCACCCAAAATGGTTGAACTAATAACGAGACGGGTTTCGAGTGGCTAAAGCACTTTGATTAACACACAACCAATCGATCAAAAGGTGTCTACCGTCTTCTGATTCTTGATGGGCATGGAAGCCACCACTCGGCCGACTTTGAGATGTATTGCGAGGAGAACAACATTATCACGCTCTGTATGCCACCTCATTCGTCTCATCTGCTTCAGCCTCTTGACGTCGGGTGTTTTGGTATGCTCAAAAAGGCATATGGTCGAGAAATAGAGCATTTGATAAGATGCTCTATAACCCACGTTTCGAAGACGGAGTTCTTTCCCGCCTTTCACAATGCATTTCAAGCTACTATGACGGAAAGAAACATCAAATCAGCTTTCAGAGGGGCTGGGCTTATTCCTTTCAACCCAGAAAGTGTGGTCTCGAAGCTTGATGTGCAGATACGGACTCCACCGCCGGTTGAGGAGATCGTCCCCTCTACCCCTTGGGGTTCAAAGACCCCAACGACCGTCCTTGAGGCTGAATTTCAAACTGAATACCTTGAAAGACGAATCAGAAGACATCATAGTAGCTCCCCAGAGCCAATTTTAGAAGCGTTGAAGTCTTTTGCTAAGGGAACAAAGGCAATTATGCATGAGTATGCTCTAGTAAAAGCAGAGAACCAAGACCTTCGAAAAGCAAATGAGATACTTAGCCGGCGCCGAAGAGCAAAAAGGACTCGATTACAGGAAAGAGGGGTAATGACAGCAGAGAAAGGAAGGCAAGCAATTGATCAGCTGCATGTTGATGCCCAGGTAGCAGTTGAATCGTCAAGAAGTGGTGGTCAAGGAAGGTCGGCGCGACCGAAGGAAAGGCGCTGTGGAGTATGCGGCAAGCTCGGACATAACATAAGAACGTGTCAGGTAGTAATTAATACGTCTGGAGAAGAGTATAGCAACTAGTTTTAAGTAATCAGATGATTTGTAGTGTTTTTACAGTGATTTGTATCTTGAAGGTGAAGAAAAGTGATCCTTTCACTTGACTGATCCTTTCACTTGACTGATCCTTTCACTTGCCACTTACGTTATTATTATTATTATTATTAAAATCATTATTATTACTTTGAATATATGGTTCGGAGCTAAACAAAAAAATAAAACATCCCCAAAACCAAACTAAATCTTTTTTTTTTTTATTTTTTTTTTTTTATATATATCTAAACAACCATTAAACTGTAATAAAAATAACCCATACCCGGTGGCCAGCAACAAGTGTATCAAGCCTTTTTTTTTTTTTTTTTTTTTTTTTTGTTTGTTTGTTTCTTTCGAGAATTACCAAAAAACCATAACCAACACAAAAACAACCTAGTTTTATCATGCTTTAAAAACATACAAAATCCTTTTGGGCGCGGTGGTACCAGGTGGTTGGCCGTGCGTGTGTGTGTGTGAGATAATTTTTTATCCAACAGTATGTATATCGCGTTTTCATCATGTACAAGATGCTATTTCCTTAGTTCTCATATACTGCTAAAAATAAAATAAACTCTCAATGCCCAAGTTTTTGTGCCCAACCAAGGCTCTTTTATTATTGGCATGCCTCGCACCTGGAAATCTTTTTTTTTTTTTTTTTTTTTTTTTTTTTTTTTTTTTCATGTCGGGGTGATGGTCTAGAGCGCGCATATAATAACCAGTCTCTGCCAGGACCCAGCTGGGTGCAATAAATGAATGCAAGCGTTTGCTATTGTCGGGGCCAAGGTTTTTTCTTTTTTTCTTGTAAAAAAATTAAAAAAGTAAAAGTAGCAACAGAAGAACGGGCGACTGAAAGGCTCACTTAGAGATCTTCAAAGTCCTCATCTTCGTCTTGCGATGTTTGTAACTTGAGCATTTTGCCCCATTCCATGAGCTGATAAATGAGCGTCATATTGGGCGAAATGGCTGGCGATTTTTCCTTGACAAAAGAATATGCATGATGCAATCCCCATTTGTTTTGACGCATCACGTAGGCAACAATCAGCGACGCTGAGCGGGAGACGCCGCACTGGCAATGCACCAGGATCTTCTTACCCTGCTGTGCGCGTTGAGCCATTAGGTCCGTTAGTGAGGCAAGGTCGGCGGTTAACTGCGAGGTGTGCTCCCACGGCACGTAGATGTACTCTGGCATAGGCTTTTTCGTAGCGGCAATTCCACTCGTTGGCATTGAAGAAACAGGTGTTTGCAAAGGCTTTTGGTAATGTGGAGAGAGTGGCTGCCATGGCTCAGCAGTTACGGGTGATATTGTTGAAGCGTCACTTGAAAGAAACGGGGAGGACATGATGTTGTCATAGTTTGATTCGAGCGAGGATGGCGGCGACGACGGTAGCGACGAAAAGAACAAGTCTTCTGAGTTATTCGAATCGGAAAATGAACACGGAGAATTGTAGGCTTGGAATGGGTTTTTGACTTCTCTGGCCACGTTAATAACCAAATCAAACTCCATTGCTTGCTCTCTTGTTGGCTCTGAGTAGAGATAAATGTTGGGCTCGCAGATAAACAAGGGACCGTTAAGATATGCATTTTCGGTTGTCTCCATACATTCTTCTTGGAAATTTGCGGACGGCTGGTTCACAAGGACAATGTTGTTGTTTGTTATCGAAGAGTTCCAGTTATCCGAGCAGCTGGGGTTGTTGATAGAAGAAGCCGTGATTGATGATGGAGGAGAGGGAAATGTGGGAGATTTGGGGATTTTTATGGAAAGCGACCGAGATAGCACTGGCGGCTGCTGTGGCTTGACAGTCGGTATCGACGAATAAATGAATGGCAGTTTATTCGAGTCCATAGGGGGTTCTAATGGTTCTGATGCTGATGGTGCTAAAGTTTTGGTAGGCTCTGTAGGATCAGGTAGCTTTGGTAGAGCAGTTTGTATTGGAGGCGTGTAGGAATTAATTTGGGCTGGCAGATTCAGCGAGAGGTTTTTCGTATTTCTAAACTTGCTGCGGGCGGAGAGTTTTGATGTTGAGAGAAGGGGAGCTTGTAATAAAGAAGAGGAAGATGCTGGATATAAAAGAGACGACTGGGATGGCTGTGGTAATAATGTATTGATATTATTTTTAGGGTCATGAGGCGTTTGATGATGCCTCTGGTGAATATTATGGAGGTGGCTGTTGGTGGGAAGGGCGTTGTTGTTATTAATAGGATGTATCATAATGTAAAATAAAAGTGAAAAAAATTAACAAAAAAAAATATTTGGATGGAAATGAAACAGTAGTGTCTTTCACAATCCGGTGCTGAAGCCAAATATAAAATTAATTAGAGCGAGATAAGATCAAGAGATGCGAGTAGAAATGCTGAAGACGTGATATAATTAGTGGATAGAAGAGGCAGTGGGCTGGTTGTGATGGGTGGTGGAAGAAGGGCCAAAAGTGCTGAGGGATTGCGCAAAATTTAACAAAAAACGAACCTGGTTTGAGGATGATCAACAACAGGGCGAAGGAGGGCAGCTGCGATTGCGACGACGGCTGATGTAGTGGCGGGTAAGACTGGCCTCAGGACACAACAAAAAAAAATGATGATGATAAAAACACTGGAGGCAAGATGACAAGGAAATAGAGAAAAAAGAAGAAGAAGAAGAAGAAGAAGAAGGAATGAGAAAAGAAAATGAAAATAAAAATAAAAAAATTAATAATAAATAGTAATAATAAATAGAATGAATAATTATATTCATGTAAAAAAAAAAAAAAAAGAAATATTCTGTGTATGCGGTTTCAGAACTGGTTTTTATTTTTATTTTATTTTTTAAAATTTTTTTTTTTTAAACTTCAAGTTACTTAGTGATGACGAAATACCGTATCTTTTCACTTGCGATGCTTTAAGCATTCAATACCTGCTCCTCTACCGCTGTTGGATCAACACTATGAAAGCAGTAAAGAAATAAAAAAAAATTAATAATAATAATAATAATCATAAAGAAATAATAAATAAGAAAACCAGCACCGCTGCCAAATCGCCATGCAAAAAGCTCAGAAACCCCCCAATCGCATCAACGCCAAAATAAGTTTGTTTTTATTTTCTAAAAAAAAAAATTAAAGCCAGGTTGCAACGGAACATTTTGTTTACAGAGTCTCATTTATTATTATTATTACTTCTCCTTTCTTCTTTTTTTTTTTTTTTTTAATTATCCCTTGACTTTTCCGAGTAGTCAAGGGGAAAAACTCAAAAAAACACTGTGAAACCCAAAAGCAGCAGAATGTTAGCAGGCGCCAAAAGCGCAGGCAAACTAAAAGGAAAACAGAAACCTGTACAGGCTGCATTTAGCATTAATCAATATCAACAGTAATACAGGTACAACAGTTGATGGACCAATTAATAAAACAACGGTTGAAACTTGACAAAATCTCACCTCTTGAGTGTGCTTTATTGATTTCCTTATTTCTTCTTCTTCTTCTGCTAATCGCATGAAAGCTTCGCTTTGCCTGGTTCTAACCACACTGTAACCACACCTACCAATGGACAAACCAGGAAATAATAGTTTATTACCCACTTGGACGCGTCCTAAAACAGATACAAACTATCCCATTTTGTAACTTTTACCGACTGGTCGAAAATAGCACTACTGCTTAAGCACATATGCTCCCTTTCTCCATTATCCATGGTAATACCAGAATAGACATTGAAGCTTTAAAGAGAGAAGAAGAAAAAACAACCATTTCCCTGAAATGATGAGGTTTGTTAAGGGGGGAGAGGAAACGATTCAGCCAAGACAAGTCTGCTTTTTGTTTCTTTTTTCGTATGTGTGCATGTCTAAAGACCTAGATTTACTCTTAACTTGGCCGTTTACAAAAGGGCCGTCTATAGATTCTAAACGAGAAACAACAGGAACGCGACGCGTTGATTGATCAGTGTCGATTTACGCTCTGTATATATACACACTCTAGTACATACAATCTAAAGCCATGCGCTTTGTAGGGGGAATGCTAAGAAATTTTTTTTTTTAAATAAAAAACCAACTTAAATCATCCATCAGTGTTTCCATTAGTTATATAGCTTGTGTCCTGACAACAAATCATCAAAACATCAAAAGCATGGGCATTTAGAATCATGGAATATTATCGATACCAGTTAATCTTTGATAGCTCTTGTTTTTAAAAAAAACTTTTTTTTTTTGGTTGTTTGAAATATTTGTTTCATGACCTGCAAACTAAAGACTGTCAGTATGTGGTTAGCTGATGTAATCCAAACCAAGATCTGGGAAGAAAAAGAAACATTAGTCTTTGCAATTGGGAATTTGGCTGTTGTTGACGATTTAGTTCTATTTCGCAAAAACCTGATTCCTACTCGCACTTGGCAACTTTTAGTGTCATACTTGGTGTTCTCAAAATACAGAACAGAGTTTGATACAGTATATGTTTGAAACTTTTAACAAGCCAATAGTTTAGAACCAACGACTCTCTTTTCTTTGATGACCGATTTTGTTGGTGACCAATGGTTTGTTGATGACCGACACTACTCATCACATCAGCTACGAAATGCTATTCCAGCCGGCAAACATAATGAATTATGTAGTTGGAAACAGTTCTAATACCGTGCTAGATCAAGTATGAGTCGTATAGTTTTTTTTTTTTTTTTTTTTTTTTTTTTTGTTTTACTTGATAGAATCAAGTTTAACAGCTCGTCGTGTTTTACAGTGCTACCGATGAAGTCAAATCAGATTGGTGGTTTGAATCCTTAGAGTTCTTTTTTTAGATGGATTGGAAGCTGTATATCTACCTGCGTGTCTTATTGATATGATCGTTCTTCCCGGCTACCATTTTTTCATTAAACTAAAACCTGAATCCATTTTTAATATTTTTTTGGGTACTACTATGCTGCTCTACCAGCGAGGGTCAAAGTTTAGGTTGAAGTCAGAAACTCATTTCCCAAAATTATCAAATATTTAATTAAACCTCGTCCCCCTTTCATCACCCATCACATTAAAACAACTCTCAGACACAATCTGGAAAGTTATGCAGCATCAATTTTTAATAACAAGATCCTTAGAGCTAAAGGTGGTAGGTTTCATATCTGAATTCTTATAATCAGCTTAACTACACATCACACTGATACCCAAATAGCTGTATTGTGTTCCTGTTGAGATGCAGTAGGAGGATCGGATCTGGACAAAAAAATTTTTTTTTGTACGTGCCTTAATTCTTTTGAAAAGGGGGATGGTTTCTGGCTTTCCCCCCAGTTTCTAAAGATTTTAGGGGCTTCCTAGATTCGGACCCTAATCTGGTTAGTTATTTCTATCGTTGTTCCTGATGCTCATTCAGGGGTCATATGTATGCTGCAATGAGACTTGATCCAGATCAACCATGCAATTGAGATTCCAAAATAAATAAATATATTACCCTTTTTTTTCAATGGCAACGCCGTTGGTCAGCGTCAGTTTTGCTGTAATATTTTGGATTTTTTTAGGCTTTATCCGAGTTGCGGGCTCTTTGTTTGGGCGCGGGGACCACTTACTAGCCTCCAGTTAAATAATGGATCAACGGGCTTCTTGGGTTTAGACACTTTCGCTTAATTAATGCGATTCTGAATGATATTTATATGTCAACATGACTTAAGGCTGCTTCTACTGGTTATATTTTGTTTCTATACATTCTGGGTAAGCTGTTAACTAACAGGCCACCAAACCCCGAAAAAAAAAAGTCAAGGATATACCATACTTTCTCAATATGTGGGTGCATCAGTTGTAAAACTTCAGCTTCAATCTTTTTATGGGTAAACCATTTTTTTGAATAAATCAGGGTTATCATGATACGGAATTGGAGCTGATTGACAAGGCCAATATGTAACTATTAACCAGCTCAGCAGTAGATGTTTCGTCTCATTAAAATTTATTTTTAAAAACGACGGATAGCTCATTGATGACGCAACCAACAGTACTAATTGTAATTAAAAAAAAATTTTTTTTGCTGCTCTTTTCCCTCATGGGTTTGTCTTTGTGTTTTCACGCGCCACTTTTTAAAAAAAAAAAAAAACTGGGAGGGAGTTGAACAAACCTGGGGAGGTTTTGAAGTAAATTCTGAAAAAAAAAAAAAAAAAAAAAAAAATCATAGTAGCCAGTCTACTGTTCCCAAAACTGTCTACTTCTGTAAGATTTTCTTTCAGCTTATCAACCGTTGATCACATTATTTGTGTATCTCTTGATGGTATCTAGATGGTAAATGCGCAATTAGGATCTATACATATCGCCAAGTGGGATCTTAGACTCTTTCTTTTCTCTGACCTAATTATAACACAGACAAGGTCTCATATATACGAAGTTTGACGCTTGGCAAGTTAAAACCTACAATTTTTCGTACAACCGTAGGTAACAACCAGGTAACGCATTCTCTAACAACTAACAGGGCCAGTGTTTGACAAGTTAGAACAGGCGGTATGTACCTACAGCCTACATGTCGCTACTGTCTACCCATGTTACACGCACTTCGTCCCTCAGTTCAGCAGAGAAAAAGAATATGTATACATATAAATACGATTTGTTATACCTATATAAAATGCAGAGCCTACTAGACAAAACATTTGATTTTCTTCAAGAAACACCTACTGTATCGTGGAATGCAATTATATTATACATGTGGTTTTAATTGAACTCTAGTTAGACTTAAGATTTGCGATTGGTACTTAACTTGCCTTTAATATAAGACCATGGGTACATAATTTTGAGTTGGTTTGATAGTCTGCTCACACGATCTCGTCGTATTTTGTAAAGCTGCCCACCCGCAAATAACTTGAATATATTGTCTAAAAAACATTTGCAAAATAGCAAAAGCCAAGCTGCAGATACATGAATATTCCCTATAACACGAACTAATCCTATATAACCTTACTGCTCTGGTACTGTTGAGAATCATCCTCGGCCCAGATATTTTTTTGTTTTTGTTTTTGGGAAACGGAGGCGTCTAGCAGCCGAGAAGTGACTTTGCCCACAAAGGCTACCGACCAGAGGTCATGACTACATGAACCACGCCTAAATCATCTCATCATTGCATGACCCGGCCCGCTTCTGCCATCCACTTCATATTTTGGTGCTTTGTACGCTGCCGTCAACCTTATACCAGCTGCATT
Organism: Geotrichum candidum; assembly: GCA_013365045.1. Lineage (NCBI taxonomy): Eukaryota > Fungi > Ascomycota > Dipodascomycetes > Dipodascales > Dipodascaceae > Geotrichum > Geotrichum candidum. The sequence continues at coordinate 521,888 of QQZM01000001.1, read as the reverse complement.
GTTCGCAGATAGCCATGGAACTACAATAACATTATTGGTTTATATGATCAACTAGCAGCAATACAGGTCCCCGTATCTGTTAAGTTAGATCGGCAGTCTTAACGCTATGCCTATGTATGCTCAGACTTGTAGCTGTCAAAAATATATATATAATACCGTTTTAATATAGACCTAATTCTGTTTACTGATGTAAAAAGTCTTAGGTTTAAGTCTTGCAATTTCATTGTCTAACTGTAGAATCAAAGACAAGGTTGATATTAAAGTGGTAATTTCAGCTATGCGGCCAAAAGTTCAACCAAAACAGTTCATTTTAAAAGAACAACCCATTGTCTGGGTATTTCATCTGCTTGCTCGGAAGGCCAAAAAAATATTACTATGACGAAGGTGATCTACTCACTTCTTAAAGCTGGCAACTTGAGCCGTAACCAAGATTTTTACCGCTAACCTAGCACCAACAATAACATTTTTAGAGTAATCAGCCAGGGCAGGCTTAAGGGACGTATGCTCAGCAGTTAGGAAACTAAAAGTACGTGATTTTAAACTGCCAGTTAGATTTATTTGCTTTTTTTTATTTTATTTTATTTTAATTTTTTATAAAAAGTGTTTCAGTTTCAAGTTTCAGGAAACAACGCACTAGAGCTTTTTGGTGTTACCCAGCTAGTATTGCCTGTGGAATCTAGATTCTAGAGCTTGGACTCTGACCTACACGATAGAACCAGAACATGAAAAAAAATCCCTCCCCAAATTCTAAATTTTTGAATTTCAAATTTCGGAGCAAGCAATTGAGTATGTGAATGAGACCTGCATTTCCATGGCAAGAATAGTTCTGGGGGCAGATTACAGTGTAGTAAAGTAGGTTTTTATTTATTTTTGGGTTCATTATGTCTGGTTTCTAAGGACTTCACGATAATCTTCATTATGCAGGTTGTTTAAAGCAATTTGGTTAAGCATTGTTCCAATTTCCAAGTCTCTCCTCACAAAAAAAAACAATCTATACTTTTGCTTTAAATTGTACTTGCTTAAAAAAAAAAAGGTACAAAGGCTGTTTTTGTTCAAATTTTTTATTTTGGGAAAAAAGGATCAGGGTATGGCTGCTTCTACTGCTGCCGTTGCTGTTTATCATCAATCAACAAACCTTACCTTCCAGTTACTACAATATTTAGTAGCAGTTACAACTCTTTTCTCGTAAGGTTTTATTTAATTTATTTTTGGAAGAGAAATATTGCATTTGACTTGTTACAACTACAGAACCTGAAGGACTTGGTCCCAAAACTTTACATGGTTAACATCATTCAGCATATGTATTTCCCTCGTAGCACACTTTTTTTTTTCACTCTGCTCTGATTTTCTTATCATTGACAAACGGTTTTTAAATTTTAGACCCGGCCAGGATTTTCCGAAGCAAATTCTCATTTGTGATTTTCCAACATGACGGGAGAGTAAACAATGGCTAATATTAAACACTCTTTATTGGTTTTATCAAGTTATTTTCTTTTTGGCAATTTTGCTCTATTCTCAGGCAACTGATTTTAACAAGATAAATATACCGAAGATCTAATACCATAGGCCTTGTCGCGATATTTCTTACACTGCATGCTTGAGACTACATTTCATTTGTTCATTGTGCTTGCTAGATCTTTTAAAATATACCTGTGCCTAGTTGTATTAAATTTCTATCATGTATAACTTTTCCATTTCATTGTGCACGGACTGCGACCATCATACTGATAGCTTGAAATGTGCATAATTTTGGAAACTACAGGTCAATTCAGCTTAGTACCAGAGAGAGAGTACCTGACTCTCACCAAAAAAAAAAAAAAAAAAGCCTGAGGGAATACGTAGCCAGTTGAGGTCAACCTGTGACAACAGCATCGTCATCCCTTTTTGTTTAGGGCTGAGTCGGAGATCAATGCTTGCCATAAGTTAAACATAGTCACTGTCTTTAAAGAAGAAGAAAAGAAGTACACACGCCCGTGCACGTAGGTCACACTTACATACAGTAGCATTTTATAAATGTATTCTGGGCAACTGGTCAAATTCTAAACTAGATCAGACCGCAGTATATTGTATGAGGGGGTGTATATAATGGCATTAGATAACCTGAAACAGTGCTGGGCAACACCAAACTTTGTGGCCCTCAACCAACAAAGTCCCTTTCTCTGCATCAGAATCGTCGATAAATTTGGGTCTAGTCTAAGTCTTCCTGCTGTCAAGTTTCAAAAGATCTTGTTTCAGAAAAACAAAAAAAAAAAATTAACTGAAAGTCTGGTGGCATTCTCGCTACTTTTTTTTGGAAGCCAGCATAGCCTTTGCTGCTCAAGTTCGTTCCGCTTAGGTTTCACATACCGAGGCTCAGAGAAGTTAAGCGAGCACAAGCAAATTAGCCTCCCTTTCTCTATCTCGGAATATGTTTCTGGTGTTTTTAAAACGCGTTTGAGTACTTTTGAGAGTATTTAAAAATCATTTTTACGTGATTGAAAGTTGAGAGGTGAGCAATTAAGTTAAAAAAAAAAATAGAAGAGACTGCAACAAAACTACTGTGCCCACTAATTTCAAGTATTTATACAACAAGAATTAAACAAATTTAATGAGAAAAAAAAAACAATTCCATATCATTTTCAATGAGGTCATTTCAAGGTAAGGCTGTCAAATGTTTATCTATGCACGTTATTTGATCTTAATTTATTGCCCCGGAAATAGGTACGTCTAGTCAAGCACCGACAGTGAATTCTTTTTAGAAACAAATTATCGCAGTCATTTTTTCCCCGGTTATGTGTCAGAGCCTCACTTAATTATCAAGCTTTTGTCTTGCAGACTAAAACATTGAGGGCGTAGTTTCATGACGCAAAATCCTGGTCTCATATTTCAAAGTTTAAGCTGGGCTAAAGAATAGAGTCCAGACTCTGAACTTTTTAGTTTAAAAATGTTTTTATTTTTATTTTATTTTTTTTTTACATAAAGGGCCAGGAATCTACAATAGCCTTCTATTTCCTATTAAGAAATTTTTGTGTTAATCAGCCACACATGCTAAACTCATATTTAAATATGTTTCATTAATCATTATTGTCATTCTCGTGGGCCTTGCTAGCATCAATAGGCCTGTCTTCTTTAGATGCACTCTCTGGGGCTACTTCTACTGTTTTTTCTGTTGATTCTGTTGTTGAAGGTGATTTAGTTGTTGGGTCTATAGGCGATTCAATTGGTGGTTCTGCTTCTGGGCGCGATGATATAGCTGCTGCTGGCAGCAGATTGTCAACGTTTAACAATGGCTTCCCTTCTGATTGCTGCTGATGCTGCTGAAGAATTAATTTTAGCTTTTGCTCCATTAGTTTCATCTCAGCTACCATCTGCTCAGTTTCAAGCTTCCATTTTGTAAACTCAATTTCCCGTTTACGCTGCTCCGAGTCTTGAGTCTGAAGCTGTAACTGGAGCCGAGCCACCTCCAACTTCAATTCTTTATTTTTCAGCATCAATGCTTGTTTGTCTGTCAGTGCAGCGGTAATGACTGGGTTGGTGGTTCTTAGTGTAGAGTTATTGGCGTTAGAGTGAATATTGTTGTTCGAAGGGTGGGTAGAGTTGGGATCAGGGTTAGTATTGTTGTCTAGTAGATCATCGTTCGGTGAGAGATAGATAGGACTTGAATTAGAAGCCCCCGTTTGTATTGAAACAGTGCTGCTGGCGAATTCCTCTTGCTCACTTCGCTTGATCATTGCATCTATCAAGAAATAATCTGAAAATTCACTTTGTATGCAATCGCGCACCTCTTGGGAAATGACTTCATTATTACCACTGCCACCATTGGTGGTCTGTTCAATGTCATACCGTGCCCGAATTTTACGATACTTAGCCTTAATATTGTTGATCTTATGCCGCACGTTTTCGGAGGTAATGAGGGGGTTGTTCGGGTAGATGGCATTCTTGATCTTGTTGGCGTGGCTGACGCTGGCTTTACTCCAGACCTGAGGTAGAAATTCGTGGGTCCAAATCATGAGGTCACGATTCTCTGCGGGTGTCCAAACATAATTAGTGGGATTCCGGTGTTTTTTGCGCGGGTTAGCGTCATTCTGGTCGGGAGACTTGCGCTTTGAAGATGGCGATGACATGATGGAAATTATATGATGAGGAGGGATTCTATAATGCAACCGTATACACACACATATGCCAGAGAAAAAGAAGAAGGGGCGTGAAACAGGATGAGAATTGATGAAGGTATTCAGGCAAAACAGATATACTCAACAATAAGGGGTAAGGGAAAGAGAAAGAGGCTGAAATTTTTTGAGAAAAAATTGTCAAGACAAAAAAAAGAGGACAAAGAGGTGGACTTTTATGTTTTTTACTTTTTTTTTTCTTGGGAGATGTGAAATATGGAATAAAAACGAGCACCAAAAAACAAAAAAACAAAAAAAAAGTAAAATAGGGAGTGTTGGCTTGGTAATTTAGCAAAGGTTTGCATTTGCAAAAAAATATATATTTTTTGTTTGTTTTTCGTGCTGATCCAAGGTGCCCTGAAAGTCGAATAACTGACTGATATCTTTTAAAATCTTCTAGCACATGAAGGCTATGTAACCGATAAACAAGAACCGTCATGCCCACGAATGCGTAATTACCCCGAGACATGGACTCTAGGTTTCAATGTCCCTATTTACAGAAGTCCGCGCGGAGCTGAAAGTATAGTTGTTACTATATATATGCATTTTTTTTTTTAAAAAAAAAACACTGAGAGTTCGCAGTAATTCTAGTGGGATTCAACGTTTACACGACTACTTCAGATGAGCTCTGAAGCGGGCTACAGTATGGAACACTTTCATTCTTCACCCAAGCCCCCGATTTTCAGTGTGTGGTTACCAGAAAATTTGAATATTTCCATTGGCTTTCCCTCTTCGTGTACACTAACATGCCTACAACTTTGATCGGTAAGCTTAACTACAAAAACTTTGGTAGCCAAGTGCCCCCGGCTTTCCACTCGGTAAACGCAATGGAAACAGAAACTCACAGAAACTCACAAGACAGTAGGTTTCTCCATTGCTATCTTTTAATTTGACCCCGCTGATAAAACCATGAACGGATGATACATTTGGAATCACGGTCATCCGCCCACCCATCACACTGATATATAATGATAGAATATAAAATTTTCAGTTGGTATTAAAAGCAGCCGGCAAGTCATATACTATTCCAATTTTCAGTAGCTACTCTAGTTTTAAATTATTATTTTTTTTTTTTCTGCTGGTGGGATGCGCCCGTTACTATTCTGAGTTTCTAGCATATCTACAATGGCGTCTGGATTAGCATTAAAGTTTCAAGGCTCTAGCTAACAACGGACGAGGGGGTTTTTTTTTTTGATACATGTCGCTACCCGTCTCATAAAACTATTTCGGACTCTCATGGTCTGAGAAAGTTTCTCGATACAGTCTGTTTAAGACTGTAATAGCATTGAATCCACTTCATTTCCTTAACTGTTGAGACGTTTATGGGGAGGCTGGGTCTGCCATGTCTTAGAACAGGTAGGTTTATACGGGCTGTTCACCCAATATTATTTTGATACTTTTTGAAAAAAACCATCGAGTCTCTAAAACTTAAAACTTGTTAGTGAAAATAACTTGGTATGCCGACGATGAACCACAAGATAGTTGTAATTTATTTTGTAGTTTAGTTATAAAAGGCGAATGCAGCCTTCGTATTTTTTTTTTTTAGTATTCGACCAAGGTTTATTAGTTTATACATGATGATCTAGATATAATTATAAATATGAGAGATTGGCTATGAGAATTCCCCACTCACATATCCTATTTGCGTTAAACATAAGATTAAGTATCTGCAATGCAAATTCATTTTTGGAGTTAATTATAATTTGGGTATATAATATTAAATGATTAGGAAGAATCAAAAACCTTTCTATATAAGATTCTGATATCAACGTAAACTACTGTGAGCATGTACACTATTTTTTTTATCGTCGAACATCTACAGGCCAGATAAAGAGTAAGCAACTGGTATGTGACAGAATGACAGTGGTGGGTTTATCCAGGTTCTAAATCATTAGGTTATTGACAAGGTCTCTTTTATGATGTTTCCAAAAATATAACTATATATAAGAGAATATTAATAATACTAATTACCTGGCTTTACATCTTTGCATGATATTACACATGGCTGGTTTGTAGCGACTGAATTCACCCATTTCTGCTTCATCAAACTTGAGAAATTGTCAATCATGCATCAATTTTCATGTTTAAACATCAAATTGAACCATTGAAGGTCGGTTTTGCTAAATATAAAAAATATTGATATTTTAGAGAAGTTGCAAATATGCTTCATAAATCCAATTATTTTGGAGAGTTTTCAGAAAATTACAGCCTTACATCATATATAAATAATAATATTTTGGTCTGTTGTATGGCTTTTAGGAAATATTTCACCTCTTGTCCAAAATGTTAAGAATTTTAAAACAAGCATTACATCTGTAAATGTAGTCTAGTCGAAACCGTATGGCCTAAACATTCAACGCCAAACCTTTCAAGAGCTTTTTCTAGTTAAATATGCTGCAGTGATGCTTCTCGCTAAACAAACTGTTTAATTTCGATTTTCCAATAAAATTACATAAAATACCATGGAAACCGAATATCTTTGAACTGTGAAACATTTAATTCAACTTATTATGATGATCAGAGTGTCACTTTATTGAACCGTGTTAAGTTAAATTTATGGCCAGCCTTCACATATGCTAATTTTTTTTAACAGGAGTGATGGGCAAGCGCTGTCTGTAAACACATCAGTAGCCTCAGATGTCTAAAGATAGTTACGGTTGATTATCAGCTCACAATAACATCAGAGTCCCCTATGCTATTCGTAACGAAATTCGACAAGAGTGCAGGCTGGGATGAACCCAATCACCTTTTAGTACCAATACGAGCCAGTGTCTATATAACCGCAGATATTTGTTCAATCCAGTATTATAGCGGCAACCATCCCTGTGCCCCCTTTAAGTATTTGATTGACTGCTCAAAGATTTAAAGGAGTCCATTTACTGTAATACAGATAGAAAAAATAACGAAACTCTAGACTACTGGTTGGTTAGCTAAGATATTTTGAAAAGTTGCTTTTCAGTACAGTCTTGGGTATCAAGCAAAATTACATGCAAATAGAATTGAGGTAAAATATTTCATTCAACCAACTTTTTTTTCTTTGGCGTTAAAGTGTTAGTCTCTGTTGTGAGAAAATCCCAACTATTCCTACAGGGTTTGTCAATCTGTGTTCTCACAGATTACTGTTCGAGGCAAGATATATACCTCTGAAATAGCCCTAAAAGACCAATTCGTGACCAAGTTACACAGCTGACTTGCATGCAAATATAATCAGGCTGCACTACTTAAGCGAGTGTCGATCAATAAAAATAAATGAGATTAAATCATGCTGAAGTGTTTATCAATTCCGCAATCGATCATGCCGATATTTTTTCTTGTTTGATAGCCATATAGCCAACCCGACAGTAGCTTAAAGGTTAACTTATACATCGGTCATATGCCTATCTGGGGTTCCATCAAGGCTGCCCAAGTAGCACCTGTTTTTCAGGGTTTTAGTGCTTTAAACTTATCATACTCCGTAAAAGCTATTCCTAATTTGCCTACTGAGTGAGGTCTGAACTCTATTATCTTGATTTCAAAGAGCATGATCGATAATTTTAACAATCTTGAGCACTGTGGTTCTACTTGACAGTGCAATAGGACTATGTGGAAAACCCAGGCTTTAAGAAATATGATGGCTGATGGCCCTGATAATAAACATTTTGATATGATTTTTTGTGTTTTGCACTTTTGTAGTCAACAATGGATTTCACATATCAGTGAGGTCATGCTGATTCAATTCTAATGTGCACAGATTGAAGATAAATTACCGTTACACAATGATAATTCAGAATACACCTACTATATCTACAAATAATATGGACTTAAAAATTATACAAGAGCATGTAGCATTTCAGTATACTCTCGATATGCTAGCAGCCATGATTACATCAATGTTTTAGCGGAGGACTGGTAGTTTCAAGTCTTCTGATAAGAGTTCTAAATTGGGCTTTTGAAAAAAAAAAAATGTTGTAGCCACGGAGGTGATGTGATTTATTTAGAGAGTCCCAGGACAATGAAATATTATGAACCAATGCCCGTCAGCCAGTTTCTTTTCCTTGAGTTCTTTTCTTTTGCTTGTTGATGTAAATGTTTTCAAGAGAGCAGTTAAAGCCCTCTCTAAAACTTCATGGGCTAAATGATGGCTCATGACACAATGAAGTAAAATAATTGAAAACTGGCCATGATAGTAAAATATCTTGTTTCACGACGGAGATTGATCACTGACAAAAGGGATTCCCTCCGTAAATCTGGTGAGAACATCTGAGAGAAATATTTACGAAATTTGGTTTCATCATCTTGCCATCTCATCATAATATAAACTTTCTGCTGATTATCTTCCTGGCAGTGTCTTGATACATGAACAAAGTTTGTGAGAATTTTGGTGCTTTCTAATATCAGCCTCCGTCATATCAGCATCGTTAAAATGTGTGTTTTAGAACTAAATGCTATGTAACCGTAGTCACTTTTTTCTTATCCGATATATAATTTCTAGTTACTGGGACGACAAACTGTGTAGTTCTCCTTCAAGGTTCCTGACCAAAGATCATTTAAAATATATGTTCAGTATCCACTGTAATATTTTTTTTCCTATAATACTGACATAACGTCTTGTGTATCCAGTGTTAAGCATTACCTTTTTGCCAACTCTGCACTCGCTAAAATTCAGCAGCAAGAGTTCAAGGTAGAAGTATCAGCCCACTAGGCTTTTCATTACTGTTTATTTACGTGATTGTCTTCTAGGCAACGTTTTTCTACTGTAATTTGAGAGTTGGCTTATCGATTGGTGAATATGAAATAACTGATCAGTTACCACTTACGCCAATTGGCACCAAAGTTAGTGCTAAACACGCCCAAAATCATAGGCCTTGTACGCAAACTTTATACTGTTACGTCACATTTCAAAGGACATGATGAGGCCTTATAAAATGCCAACAGTCTCTGATACACATAGATATTATAGGACTGTATCGGCTGGTGATTTGATGCAATATCTGCTTCAGAAATATTATTATTGAGTTTGAGTGTCTTGTTGTCACACATTACTTTGTCTTAGGTGACTTGTTAGCATATAGACAGGAAGTTGAAGGTTGTAACCGTTCAAAATAGATGTTAAATGGTGTTTTTTCCAACTATACTTGATCTTGCTATCTTGCTTTCAATGATTCAGCTCTCAGCTACCGCTAAGGGGAAAAAAAGGAAAATAATTACTTGATTTGGGTGTATTCATTGTCAACAGCTCTTTTGTTTTGTTTTTTGTTTTGTCTATTTTTTGCTCAGAATCATCCAACTTGAATAAAGGCTTTTTCTTAAAAATTACGACTGAATCCCAAGAAAGTAGCAAACACTTAAATATAGACGCTTTTCGTTTTATGGAAGGCCAAAGTATTGGAAGGTTTATTTTGAAAAACATGACTGTTAAATAACGTAGAGGCATCAATGGGCTCTGCGAATTCATAATGGGGAGAAAGAAAAAGAAAAAAATTCTGGCAATTTTCAATTAAAAATTGGCCACAGTGTCTTTAAGACCTTAGTCTTTGGCATGAAATATAATGAGTGGGTAGCTAGGTCCTGCCCTGCTCATTTGCATAGGAAATGCACCTCAATTGAATTTTTTTTTTTTTACCGCCATGGTAGCAATGTTTTGTTTTGTTGTTTTAACCTTGGGTTCACTGAGTTGGGAACCAAAATCACTGAGTTGGATAACTGAGCCGGATCACTGAGTTCGCTGAGTACATACTAGACAACATCAAAATCGTTTAATTAAAAAAAGTCATGCGGAGAACTACATTTCCTAACATGATCTGCGGTAAGTCTCTATAAATGCCTATCTACATTTACTCCGAAGCTTGTATCAAAAGATAATACAACCAAGTAAAACAAGGTAGCGACCTATGAGGACTGAACAGCTCAAATTTGAGAATGGCATTTAATTAAGACATTTGCATCCGAATAAACATTGCGAAAACAAAAATCCTGGTGTTTTAAATTTTTCAACGGGTACAAGAAAGAAAAAAAAAGACTAGAGATAAGCAATGCAAAGACGGAAGCCCGACACATAGACTGTTACATGATAAAACCCGTGAAAACGGTGGACACCCATACGTTTTATGTGTTCTCCATCAAAGATGTTAACAAACCGGAGGTGGGGGAGATTTATTTAAGAAAGTCTCGAAAAGAAAAGCGGTTAATTAATTCATCATCATCATCTGCTGGCAATATTTTACCAATCCTGAGTTGTTTGTTTTTGCCTATTGCCTCTTGGAACAAACGCGTAACATGGGGCAACAGGAACACAGGTTGATATGCTTCTTTTGTCAGTTTATCGAGATAACGTCAACGAATTGACCTTAATTAATATTAAAAAAAATAAAATGAAATCACCAACAGATTTTTTTTTAAAGAAAAACTATTCGTTAAGATAGTGAATTTTAAAGTAAAAATGCCATTGATCAATGGAAAGTTTCATTGTTGTTGTTTTTGATTCATAAAGACTCACAGAGTTTTGTGTAGTATGTTTTATTAATCAGCTTTACGCACTTACTAACGTAATGGTTCTTATCAGTATCCCATTTGTCTCAGTTTTCTCGGAGTAATTGACAACCAGGAAAAGTCGAGATTTGGCAAATTTCAATCACCCGCCATTAGCTCCCCGTCATCGATAGGACCTGTTATAACAAAAACTATAAATATTTCAACAATTCTTCATTTCCTCCTTTTAGTCCAATTTTTTTTTATCACTCATCTACTGCACTTTGCTCCCCCTCTACCTACCAACTTTTAGAAACAACCTCATCTTAACTACATAATCGCAATGGTCGCCCGTCTCGCTGGAAAGAACGCTATTATTACTGGTGCCGCTGGTGGCATTGGTTTGGAAACCGCCATTCAATTTGGCATTGAGGGTGCCAATGTCATTCTCTCTGATATTAACGAGGAGAACCTCATCAAGGCCGTCAAGATTGTCAAGGAAAACGCTGCTGAGGGCGTCAAGATTGAGTACAAGATTGCTGATGTCTCCAAGGAGGATCAGGTCAAGGCCCTTGTTGACGCTGCTGAACCTTGGGGTGGTGTGGACATCATGTTTAACAATGCTGGTATTATGCACCCCAAGGATGATGGTGTTCTCAACACCCCCGAAGACATCTGGGATTTGACTCAGGCTATCAATGTCAAGGGTGTCTACTTTGGCTCAAAGCACGCCATCGCCTCTATCCTCAACAACAAGAAGGCTGGTGGTTCTATCATTAACACTGGTTCCTTCGTTGCTCTGATGGGTGCCGCTACTCCTCAAATTGCCTACACTACCTCCAAGGGTGCTGTTCTTGCCATGTCTAGAGAACTTGCTATCTGCTACGCCAAGAATAACATTAGAGTCAACTCCCTCTGCCCTGGTCCTCTTAACACTCCTCTTCTCCAAGCTTTCTTGGATACTGAAGAGAAGTCTCTTCGCCGTACCGTTCATTTGCCTTCTGGTAGATTTGGTGAGGCAATTGAGCAGGCTAAGGCTGTTGTTTTCCTTGCCTCTGATGAGTCTTCTTACGTTACTGGTCAGGACTTCTTGGTTGATGGTGGTCTTACCAAGTCCTACGTTACCTCTTTGGGTGCTCCCCCCAAGGGCCCCGAGAATGTTGCTTTCGGTAAATAAGCAACTTTAGTAATGTTTAATGAAACTGTCATGTATATAAAGAAGTAATTATAAAAAAAATTAATAAAAGGGAAATGTTATCAACATAAAAGAAAACAAAAAAAAAATAGGCGACTTAGAGGGGTTAGCTTAATGCTTAATTTAATTTTCGAAACCAGGTCTTATCACGTGTGCTAACGAGAAACTTGAAATCAGAGCCTTTAGTTAGGAAAGGATGTCGATTCAGTTTGAAATTAAAAACTCTTTTTAAAACCTCCTCACATGAATCATGACGGACTTTCTCCTTTCTCTTTCTAGTAAAATACCTCTCTTGAGGTTACAAACAGACACAAATTCAATTTTTTCTGTTTAGCACTCCATTAATTCCTTTTTTTATTTTCCTATTTTTCTTCTAAGGACGATAACTGAAGCGCTTGCCCTATAATTCTTACTATCAGACATAAAAAGATAGAGACCCTGGCCCTATTCGCTTTTTAAAAACAGTCACGAATATTTCTGTTCCACACCACGTATCACATTTCTACTACAATTCGCACAGCAGAAGTAGCAATAACACATTGGTATATAGCAGCAGGTCTGTTAGTCAAGTCGTAATACAATTGTACACCATGAGCCAGGCATTAATGCATCCACTCGCGAGCTACAAGACGCGTCGTGATAAATCGAGAGTCAGAGTGCTGGATTCGTACGATATTATAGGCTACATTGCAGCCGGTACCTACGGAAAGTGAGTTATTTAAACTTTATGAACAATATGGGCTGTCTGATTAGCTATGTCTTTTACTGTTATCTCTGGATTGACCTTCAGGTCACTCAAGGGTCCTAATGGTGTTTTGTGTTTTATTTTTTTATTTTTTTTATTTTGTACTAACAGCAGGTTCTCTACTTTTTTTTTCTGTATCCAGAGTGTATAAAGCTAGATCCAAGACTGGGTGTGTTGAAACAAAAAGTCTAAAGTCAAGAAAACTACTAACCTAGATTCCCTAATGTTTTCATCAGGCCCGAGAGTAATAAGCTGGTGGCCATAAAAAAGTTCAAAACCGACAAAGAAGGCGAGGTTGTTCATTACACAGGAATATCACAGTCGGCCTGTCGAGAGATGGCAGTATGTATACCGACACCTATAATTCCAGAAACAACTGGTTTCGAAATTTAAGCACTACTTGGTAGAACTAACCACAAATGAACGGTTATTAGCTATGCCGTGAAATAGATCATCGAAATATTATTAAACTTACGCAGATTATCATGGAAGAAAAATGTATTTACATGGCATTTGAATATGCTGAACACGACTTACTGGTACGTTGCTTTAATTTTTTGTCATCATCTCGCTTAAATGAAAACCAATCTAACGCAGTACATTGTCATCTTTGTAGCAAATAATTCACCACCACACTCACTCAGAGCAAAAATTGATTCCAGAGTCTATTCTCAAGTCAGTGCTTTGGCAACTTTTAAATGGAGTGTCTTATCTTCACCAAAACTGGATTATTCATCGCGATTTAAAGCCTGCCAATATTATGCTGACAGCCAATGGTATTGTCAAAATTGGCGACTTGGGGCTGGCGCGCCTGTTTAAAGACCCGTTGCAATCGCTTTACGCAGGAGATAAGGTAGTCGTCACGATATGGTACCGTGCACCCGAACTGCTTCTTGGTGGCCGTCATTATACTCCTTCTATTGACCTCTGGGCTGTGGGCTGTATTTTCGCCGAGCTGCTTGCATTAAGACCTATTTTTAAGGGTGAGGAGACCAAAGCTGATAATAACTTTAATAATGGCGGGGGAAAAAAAGTAATACCGTTCCAAAAAAATCAATTTCAAAAGGTTATTGATATCCTAGGCTTTCCAACCACAACAGCATGGCCTTCAATGATAAACTATCCGGATTATGCCTCTGTGTCCTCTCTAAAACCAGGAGAATCAGATTTTAACTCTTGGTGCCACAAGGCCTTTGATGGCTATTCAACCTCAACTACGCGCTACGGGGCTGCGCTCCTAGCAAATCTTTTTGCCTACGATCCTGCACGCCGCGAAACAGCAAATAATGCGTTATTACACCCCTTTTTTACTGCAAGTGGCGGTGTGCGTATTACTCTTAATGCGTTTGATGGTCAAAAATACGATTATCCTACGCGCCGGATTTTATCGGATGATGTTGATATTATGGCAGTTTCATACAGTGGCTCAAACGCAAATACTAAACGGTCTGCTGTCGTTAGTGGTGAAACCACTGGTCGTGGACGCAAACGTAAGCTAGGGTAAAAAGAATTTCAAGTCTGACTTTCATAGGACTGGTCTTTTTTTTTTAACTTTTTCATACAAGGCTATCTATAACTTTATCAAAGTTTTAATTTGTTTCTCTTATTTAATTTTTCGATAATACTTTCCAAAAACCACTTGTGGTCTGTTAATAATAGAGGGTATTAAATGGGATAAAATATTTTCTTGGTGGTTTGGACTCTGGATTTAAGAACTGAGCACAAAAGATATTATACATGACTACTCTAGATATATTAAAATAAATAGAAATCTGTTTTCTTGAACTAATATCTAGGAATTACATAAAAAGAAACATAAAAAGAAGACTAGCAGCTCTCACAATCAACCCAATGAGACAGTGAAGGTAACGCTCCCAGTGTGTATGATGGTTTTTATCATTTGATGGCACTGAATTCTCCATGGAAAGCTCCATGTGTTAAGGGAAACCTGCAATGTATAACACTCAGTAGGTCGATATTAGGGATTGGCACTTGTTAAAGTCTACGCGGCAGACATCAAATTTAAGAAGAGCTAGAAAAGCTTCCCGTAAGGAGGCTCTTACCAATCGCTTGAGTTTCTTCATGCCCGGATCTACGAACCCAATAGCGTTCCAAATATTACAGATTCTTTTCCTTTTGTCTGTATTATCAGTATATATTCTAGTTTGTTTCATGTTGATCTACTAACAAGCAACCCCGACACTCAGGCTTGTTTCAGGTAATTCATTCTTAATGGTGATACAGCGTTTTTTAGTTAATATTTCAAACTCAAGAAAATTTACAGTGATAATGGTGGTAAGTATAGTTCTGTTTTTTTTCTTCCTAAATTCTGCTCTGATTGCAGTATTGAGCGCAATTTCACAATTCCTTATAATTCTCAGCAGAATGGTTATGCAGAGCGTCTCATCTGCACCCTTCAACACAAGGCTCGTTGTTTTCTCACTCAATGAAAGCATCTACGTTCATTCTGGGGTAAAGACATTATTACTGTTGAGTTCATTTACACCTTGCTTCCTAGCATTACTCATGATAATGTACCCGCTGTCTTTTATAATGCGGTTGCTCCTGATCTCAGACTCACTTGGGTATTTGCCTGCTCTGCACACTTCATGGTTCTGCGTGGATGTCGTCAAGTCAAGCGTGGCTCTCTTACTGTGAGTGGTGTTTCCATTTGCTACAGTTTAAATCACAAGGTCTTTCGTGTTTTTACAAAAGATGGTCGTATTGTTGAGTTTACAGAAGTTATTTTTAATGAGAATCTCTTTCTGGGGCTAACTGACAACCCTATGTTAATTTTCTTAAATACCGGTGATTCTGCTGTTATTGTTTCCTATACACTCCTTTCTTCGGATCATTCTTATCCTTCATCACTTACTGCTGACTTCCCTCCTGCGGAGGTTGTTCCTTCGGATAGTCCTGAAATGATGTATAGTATCAGCATTCTTGAGTCTATGGTTCTCTCTTCTTCAGAACTAGTGGTTTTGAAAAAGAGAATGCTGCTGTTTGACAATTTCACTAATGTGGTGTCTCTGGCTCCGATTACTCGGAATAACTTCTTGGTTCTTTGAGCGTTCATATTTGATGATTTTATTCCCATCTTACAGTTATCTCCAGCTAAAATGCACCGAACGAACGATTTCTATAAGCCAAGTATTCACCTACCAGTTATGCGCGATTAGGGAACCCCCCCCCCCCCCCCCCCCCCCCCCCCCCCCAAAAAATCATTGTAAGAATTTGCTTTCCGCATTCTAGAAATTCATATCTACCCTCAAACCTGGAGAACTCACAACTGAAGAACTAGTAATGAATTGTTCCTTTGGCAATGATCACGCAGGATCTAAATTTCTTGAGTTCCACCTACTTGTCACATCTAATAGTTTTCCAAAGCCTGTTTCAAAGTTCAATTTAGTCAATAAGCATTCTCTAAGCCTGTCTAATGCACCAATACCAGCAATGATTCCTATTAATAAAAGTGCTACAAGATGGTCGTTTCCTTTAAAGAACGATGGCTTGTTATAGTTTATAACTCCCATAGTTCTGTCTGTACCAAGCCACTGATCTTCTACCTCCCACCAAGTCAAGCTTTCATCCACATTCAAGTCCAATAAACAGAAAGAGATTCTGCTACTGATATTAAGTTTGAGAGAAGCTAGAAAAGATCCATCTGAGAATGCTTTTGCTTCATCAAGGTTGGGACTGGTTTGACCCCAGATAACGAAGGATCCCAATGACAGAGGTAACAGTGCTAGTAATAACTTTGGTGCTCCCATAAATTCAATTCTTAAATGGCCGAGAATCCTATAAACATCCAAATTGAACTTATAACCCTCCAATATTAAACTACTAAAGACAGGTAGTCAGATGTCTGTGAAATTAACATTAAGTGCTCCTAGGAAAATTCTTAAATCACATTTATTAAAAGGGAGAATTTATTATTGGCCAACTATTCTGGCCAGTTTAAAACGTTTCAGAAGACAATTATGCAAAAAAAAACTGTTTGTGTGTGGCAAATAAAAGACTATCATTAATATGGCCACTTGTAATAGCTGCGTTCTCATTATAATAAATTCTAACATTGAAACTATTGTAAGCTTAGATATATGGTTATCTATAATTTATTATATAACTCTAGGCTTTACCAGCACAAATTATGGATTTAGGGCAAGATCAAGAATGAAGCCCAACTTATAGTGGTTGGTGCAACACCAGTATTTGCTGAGCGATAACCAAGAGCAGTATGCAACTGTATCAATTAGGTGCGGGGCCCGACTGGATCTTAGCCAAGTGGCAGTACTGAATGCCCAGTGATGTTGACCACCTATTTGCTCGGTAGATCAATGCGTATCTGATGGTAACCTAACGTGAGATCGAGCTTGCTTAACAATTTAGCAACATCGAAACAATTAAATCGCCATTACAAAAGCGATTCTTGGCAGTAGTATAGTAGACAAAAGAGGCATCCCAATGCACTGTGCCCGATAAAATGAGCTTTTACTTTGTTGAAAGCAGCGCGATTGCTGCGGGAACTGATCGATAATATGAGATTGTATAAATATGTAATTAACTACCACATTGTTATTATATAAATTACAAAAGGTAAAGAGGTAAAAGCCGATTAAACACCAAACCAAGAAAGCGTTTGCTATACCACTGTCACGACTACAAACTTCTCTTTTAGAAGCAAGGCCATTTCTACAACACTTAGCATGGAATGTAAAAACACCACCACAGCTATCGTCATCAACAATGCGTGCGCCACGCCCAACCACCATAAATAAAAAATAAAAGAATAAAATTAAAACAAAAAGTAGAAACGGCGGCTGGTCTCCCTGGAATTACTCTGGACGTGGCCCAGTGAGCTTCTGGGAGGTCTGGTGCTATCGGCTAAAAAATGAACCCATTGTTTTGGGTTAAATGCCATTAGTATCATATTGCTGCTTTATCGCATGACAGTGAACATTTGATTAAACCAGAATTCATCATGATTTATCTGGCAGAAACCATACCTTGGTTGTTCCACGACCTACATATTGTTAACATTGAAACCATCAGACATTTTATCCAAGTCGCCCAAAGCTTGCAATTTTAGTAAATAGATAATCAGTTTATTGTCCTTACATCAAATAGTTACATAAAATTTACAAAACAAAACGATATACAAAGAAGACA
>QQZM01000001.1:290000-501094 GCA_013365045.1 Geotrichum candidum | reverse complement strand
GAACGTCTGAACTTATTACGCGCGCTGACACCGCTACTTTGCCAGTCTCATAGAGACAAATGTTTTTGAAATTTCATGTCTTCTTTGTATATCGTTTTGTTTTGTAATTTTGTATGTAACCATTTGATGTAAGGACAATAAACTGATTATCTATCTATGTGCACTTCTGATTCGACAGCAAACCCGATGTTTGTTGAGCCGTATTTCCATGAATTCAAAGGTTGAGAAATAAACTCCATAATTAGGGCTGATAACAAGTACGCGCTTAGAACAACAGCTGTCTCTTTCTATTAAAAAAAAAGAATCTTTTACACCTAATCCCATATATCCCACAGCATGAAGTGATACAAATTTGCTGGTTTGTAAACCCGCCCTCACTTTTATCTGTAGTTTTCAAAAGACATGGCTTAATTGAGACTTGGAATTTAGACCAATGTTCTTTTTTTTGTTTTTGTTTTTTTCGGTTTGTGGTGTTTTAGTAGGACACCCATTACAGAAAGTGAGATAGGCAAGTTATTTCGCAAGCGCATAGCAGTGAGGTCATCCAGCTCTGAATTGAATTTCCAAAAATAAAAAAAATAAATTGACAGATAGAAGAGACAAATTCAGGTTAAATACCCGTAACCCGTGGGTGAGCTGTAAAGAAAATACCCAGTTTGTCAATCTGGATAAAGTCTATGCATGCTATATACATTATTGTGAAAGTTCCAGTAGCTACACCAACTTTGTCTGATTATCTTCACCTAATTGTCAGTGCTTCTTGGATTTGAAGCCTTAACAACACGCCAGGGGTGAAAATTATCATTTAATCACACAGATGATTATTATGATGGCATCCATCCTACTTTTCAATTCTGCAGTCAAGTCAAACGCAGCGTAAATCAATAAAATTCATAACAATATTTACAGTACATATTAAACCAAAAAAAAACTTGACACCAAAACAATCTAAAGTAAACCAGAAAAAGAAAAGCCATCATGTCTAATTAAGCCAATCACGAGGATGTCTAAGAACTTCCAGGGTCTTTTCTTCAATAGAGCCCTTTTCCGGCTCATGCATATATTCCCAAGACACATGCTGGGGCAGCGAGACCAAGATTGATTCAATACGAGCATTGGGGGTAGCAAGACCAAAACTGGTGCCTCTGTCGTACATCAAATTAAACTCAACGTAGCGGCCGCGACGAATTTGTTGCCATCTGAGCTCTTCATCGTTGTAAGGCAGGTTAATGGTACGCTCAAGAATGGTTGGGTAAGAGTTGAGGAAAGCATCGAAACAAGCCTCACACATCTTGAGCAGAACTTCAGGGTCCTTATTAGACAGATCGTCAAAGAAGATGCCACCGATACCACGGTTCTCCTTTCTGTGCTTAATGTAAAAGTACTCGTCGCACCACTTTTTGAACTTGGGGTAGTACTCAGGGTCAGCAATGTCAAGTGCATCCTTATGCTTTTGATGGAAGAGCTTGGCATCCTCCTCAAAAAGGTAGTGGGGGGTCAAGTCAGCACCACCGCCAAACCACCAGGCCTGAGGGGTACCATCTGTGTTCTGAACCTCAAAGTAGCGGTAGTTCAGATGGGTAGTGGGAGCCTTGGGGTTCTTGGGATGCATGATCATACTCAGACCACAGACAGAAAAGGGGAGCTTGTCGTCCTCGTTCTCGGGGATAATGAGGGAGGAGTGATCAGCACGCATGCGCCGCACGGCCGCCGGAGGCAGGAAACCGTTTATGATAGAGATGTTGGCAGCACCCTTCTCGATAACATGGCCGTTCTGGATCACAGCGGAAATACCACCACCTTCAGTGGGGTCATCGCGGGTCCACTCATCAAGGTGGAAGGTTTGCGCAGAAACTGGAGTCTCAAATCGCTCCATGGCCTTGACAATTTCAAGTTGCTTAGCTCTGATGAGCTGTTCCATGCGGTCTCTAATGACAGTCATTGTGTGTGTGTGGATGAATTATATATAGTTGTGGTGATGAGGTCTAGTTTTGGGAAGGAAGGAAAGTGTTTAGGTTTGCGAGGGTTGAGAAAAAAAGAAAATGAAATTTCAGGGAAAATAAAAAGTTTTGAGCAACGCTGGAACGACACTGCTTTTTAAAGCCCATGAAAAAGAACCACCAACATTACAAAAAAAAAAAAAACGGTTCATTGTGTAAAGCTACTTGACTTTGCTACTATCAATACGACATAATTTCAATACGTTCTAGCAGGTGAAATATTTGAAACAAAAGAAAAAAAAACTGGTGAGATCAAGAGAGTCGTCAGTTTTTCTACGCTGCCGTTTCTACCAAAGTTGTCTGATTTCACTGCCCAACGTAATAGTCTCGAAAGACAGTAGAAACATAGCTTCAAAAACAACCAATAGAACCGTGTTTATTTACAACACGATTTTCAAAAACCAACAGTAATTACTCAATAAGGTATATTTGGTATTTTCAAAACTTACCACCAATCAGAACACGGGTAAGTTGGGTATTTGAAATTGTAACCAGGAACAAAACCAGTTGAAAAAACGTGACTTACACGTGATGCAGACGTGACTTCTCCCAACCATGAACTAGAGAGCTGATGTGAAAAAAAAAAACTTTTTGATCTGAACGGGCCCCCGACAACCAAGAGAACCCTCGACACTATAACTCTTCAGAAGAAACCACAAGTAATTAGAACGGTATAATGTGCGCAAAAAAGAAGGGCGGACTCGCCGCCATCCTTGTTCGTGAAAAGAAAAATGAAAAGATCATGAAGCGTGAGCAGTACGCTATCCAGAAACAGCAGCAGATGAAGGACAATGCCAAAGCAAAGCGCCGCAAGCAATCAGCCCCAACCGCCGCCACGGCTGCAGAAGATGGATCCCCAGAGTCTAGAGCAGCATCAAAAGCGGCATTAAAGTACTCGCTGCCGTTTAAAGAGGATGACCGTTTGCTACTCATTGGTGAGGGTGACTTTTCATTTGCGGCCAGCATTGTGCGAGAAGGGTTTGCCAAGTTTTTGGTCCCGACTGCGTTTGATGATGAGGCCACAGTCACAGCCAAGTACCCAGACAGCGGCGCTGCCAATGTAGAGTACTTGAGGTCTGCACAAATTCCAATCGACTCTAAACAAGAGAACGATACAGCCAATAGTAATGGGGCTAATGCGGAAGAAGAGGAAGAAGAGTTTGGTCAGATTCCTAGTCAGACCGTAACCTGCTTGCCGTTATTCAGTATTGATGGCACCAAGCTCGGCGCTACAAAGTCTTTGCAGCAGGCATTATACAAATTCCCGTTACTTGACCGTGATGGCACAAACACACCCAAGCCGTTTCCAACCAAATACGATGTGGTACTGTTCAACTTCCCCCATATTGGCAATGGCGTCAAGGACCAGGCGCGTAATATTCTTCAGCACCAGCAGCTCATGTCCCAGTTTTTTGCTGCTGCCAAATCTGTGATTGACTCCAAGACCAACGGCTCTATTGTTGTGTCGCTTTTTGAGGGACTCCCATACTCGCAGTGGAGCCTCAAGGCCCTTGCCAAGGCCCAGGGATTGTCGCTGCGCCGGTCGCTCAACTTTGACTGGGACCTGTTCAAGGGTTACAATCATCGCCTTACTGCGGGCCGTGGTGATACCACCAAGGAGGCCCATTCCCGTCAAGCCAAGTTTTTTATCTTTGAGTTCTTTGAAAACTCCGCCATGAATAAAGAGGCCATTGCTGAAATGCGCAAGAAGAAGCGTCAAATGGACCAGCTTAAGAATGTCAAGGGCAAGAAGAACAAGAAAAGACAATACCAAAAGCTTGGTACTAGCAGGAAAGGTAGTAATAATAATAATGGTGATGACGACAGCGATTAAATCTAATGCAATCGTTTTATTATCACATTTTGCATATTTATATTTTTCCAATTTATCATGTCAATTTTTTTTTTGTTCAGGATATTGTATTATCTATAGATGTATTAGAATTTTTTTATTTTATATTATTATTGATCATTTCATTTGCAGCGGTGCGTTACTTAGAGAGTCTCAAGCTTGTCGAGGATGGCTCTGGTGAACTCAGAGGTGGTAGCAGTACCGCCAATGTCCTGGGTTCTAACGGTGGCATCAGCAAGGACATCGTAAGTGGCCTTGGAGATTCTGTTGGCATGCTCATCGAGACCAAGGTGACGCAAAAGCATAGAGGCAGAAAGAATCATGGCGGTGGGGTTGGCCTGGTTGCGGCCCTTAATGTCAAGACCAACGTGTCTGCAACCGGGCTCAAAGACAGCGTGCTCACGGCCAATGTTGACACCGGGAACGAGACCGGGGCCACCAACAAGGGCAGCACCAATGTTACCCAGAATGGTACCGTAAAGGTTGGGGGTGACGAGAACGTCAAACTGTTGTGGCCAAGAGACAGCCTGCATAGAAGCGTTGTCGACAATCATGTCGGAGTATTCAATCTGGGGGTATTCCTGACCAACCTCCTTGACGGTGGCACGGAAAAGACCATCAGCCAACTTCATGATGTTGGCCTTGTGGATGGCAGTGACCTTCTTACGGTTGTTCTTCAAGGCAAAGTCGTAGGCGAAACGGGCGATACGCTCAGACTTGTACTTGGTGATAATCTTAAGAGACTCAACAACACCAGGAACAGACTGGTGCTCCAGACCAGAGTACTCACCCTCGGTGTTCTCACGGATAAGAGCCATGTCAATACCGTCAATGCGGGTCTTGACACCGGGGATGTTCTTGATAAGAACCAGGGAGGCGTAGATGTCGAGCTCACGACGAAGAGCGACGTTGAAAGAAGCATGGCCAGACTTCTCAATGGGAGTGTAAAGGATACCCTTCAAACCAACCTTGTTGCGCTTGAGAGAGTTGATGGCCTCAGTGATGCCCTCGCTGCTGTTACCAACACCAGTAACCTGGATCTCCTCCCAGTCAATGGGAACGTTCTCAGCCTTGAAGATGGACTTGACAGAGTCAGTGATTTCAGCACCAATACCGTCACCTATCAGAAGAGAAAGCACGAGCGGTTAGTAAAGGATAAATAATTAATCCGAAGCGATGGGCAATATGAAAGAAATGATTTTTCCGTTAAATATCCGATTGCAATTTAAAAAGTGTTGATAGAGCAGGATGCAATAGCTGGGGCGAGGTGGCAGATTGGCTATGGGGTCATGTTGTCCTATAAGATTTTGGAAGGTCTAACCAGATTGCCGCAATGGTAGCGGTTTCGAGACAAAAAAAAAAAAAAAGATTTTCATGAATGTTTTTTAGTGATGCCGACTATTCGGGGGGTGTCGGTTATGGGGGAATAGAAAAACGCGAGGGAATTTTTGAAGGTGGACCACTGGGCAAAATCCGTACTTCGGGCATGGCACACCAAACAACACCAGAAAATCAAAAAGTTGGAAAATGAAAAAAATGAAAACATGAAAAGTGAAAATGTAAAAAAAACACAACCAACAAGTAAAAGAGATAACAACCACCAACTATTGAATTTTTGCGTAGAACACCGCAACGGCTTTAAACCATAAAATATCAAGTCGCTGAAAAAAAAAAAAAAAAAAAAAAAAAAAAAAAAACAGGCTGGCGTCGAAAAGCCAGTTGTACCGACACGAGTTCAATTGCTCGGATTCAATCAATTTTTTCATTGCATTGCTATCACTGAGAGTAAAAAGAGGGCATACATACCAGGAATCAAGGTGACATTGTATCTACCGCCGTACTTGGTGGGCTCGAAAGCCTCAGGAGAAAGGGTAGCGGCAGTAGCCAGAGATCTTCTGGCAGCAACAGAGCGTAAAAGGGACTAGTAATCATTTATTAGTATGAAAAATCGTACTGAAGGAGGGCTGCATGAGCATATCTGCGAAGAAGACGTACCTTAGAAAAAGTAGAGCTGAGCATTGTGACGACTAGAGATGATTACGATGAGTAGTGAATGAAGGATGAAGAAAGAGAAAGAGGAAAGAAAAAAGAAGCAAAAGAGGAGAAGAAAATTTAAAAATTTATTTATTTGCGAATTTTTTTTATTTTTTTCTTTAATTTTATTCTTTTTTGGCTTTTGTTTGAGAATAAACTGTATGATGTAGTATAGCCATCTTTGATGATTGTTTAAACTCTGTAGACAGCCGTTTAAACCGTGAGGGCTTTTCGGAGGAGGAGACTGCCAAAACGACAGCAAGCAACAAGCACTCTATACACATGCTGGCAAAACTACAAAGGCAAGGTAACCAAAAAAAAAAAAAAAAAAAAAAAAAAAAAACAACCAGTAGAAATTCTAGCCAACCAATCGTCAAGATTTCGCAAGGCTTAACTTGGCAGACAAGCAACAACAATAATAATAATAAGTGCGAGGCAGGCAATTTTGCCAAATGTCCGGCACAGCACAAATAGCAGTAGTAGCCAGCGCTAATCGGAGGCTCGGACTCACAAACAACAACCTTTCTATCCAAGATTTCGGATCACAGCAAAAAACCCGCGTCCTTACATGTCTCTTACTCTCTATGAAATCTATAGAGACCCTGTATTTATTTTAAATGCCAGTCGTCGTTTGTCAGGCCCCCTCCAGCTGCCATGCTAATTAAGCGTTATGGAAATTTCAAAATTTCAGACTGATCTCTTGCTGCTGCTGCTTTTGGAAAAAATTAAGGTTTGCATCACCGACTTCCGGAGCAGGAAAGGTTAGGGCACAGTGGTCACCTGCCAATAATGCTTGGGTTTCATTTAGCATCATAATGAACAACTGCAAGTCATAAAGCTCAAACATTGTATGACATAATTGGTTTCATAACCATTACGTAACTGTTTTGTTTGTATTTTAAAGACAAAGTATGCTTTAAAACTTGGCCTAATGACAATGTTGTAAAACATGTTCTATTTTGCTAGTGGAAGGTCAACGCTATTTCATCAATATTAACCGGGGTGTGTTTCTTGATACTCAAAGAGCTGCCTAAACAAAGGTTATATTTAAAATAAACAAATATCTATAATTGAAAAATAAAAGGAAACTTTTTTTTTCCCCAAAGTTTTGGTCGTTTATAGAAAACATTAGTAGGTGACTATGCGGCCGTGGTGCGTACTAAACCTTTGGCACATTCAACCTGTCCTGATACACTGGTACAAGAAGCCACTCAGACTGCGCTAGAGAAGAATTCGTCAAACATACCCGCTCGTACTACTGGCCCCTCGCTTTGTAATTAAAGTTAAATGTAGTAATGACTTTCAAGAAGATTTAACATTCTAATTTGAGTGAGAGTGATAATGAAATTCATGCTATCAGCCTTCCATCAAACGGTCTGCATATTCCTGTCTCTCAGCAAACAAGATTCTTACATTCAAACAAACATGAATTGCTAACAGTCAATCTATAGTCTTTGTGTCGCAGGAAATGTATCAACTCTTTTTTGATTTGTCATCGTCGTTTCAAACGCCTTTTTATACAAATTGTGATAACTTCAACTACAACAGCAAGTTGCAATACAATTGCACCTCAATTTAAATATTGTTGTTATTTTTTTATTGTATTAAATAGTCGGTAATCTAGATGATTGTGTGAGACGCGTAAAATATATAAATTGCAATACATGGCCTTTGAAATTTGAAATAAAAACTTTTTCGGGTATATTTGCAAATCTTGGAAAGATATTAATAAACTCTAGTATAACAAAAAACCTTTCTCCCCCGTACAATTGACTTGTGTGACTTGTGTGACTTGTGTGACTTGTGTGACTTGTACAAGCACAATACAACAACTTGTGAACTAAGCTTAAAAATAAGACTAAGCATACTTTCGCTGCATACACCCATCAGCATAAACCATCAAGATAAGGGAATTTTGAGTACAGAATTCTATTGCTTTTTTCCTTTTTTTTTTTTTTTCTTTTTTTCCTTTTTTTTTGTTTTAACAGAAAGTCTAGCTAGGGGGATCGTAATCATATGCTTGAAGAATATGGGTAGAAGAACACCTAGCAAGACTTCATAGACTTTGATTTAATTGGGACAACACAGCCAATCAGCTTAGGCGGGTTAGGGCTACCGCATAAAAATGAACGAAAATAGCAAATAGGAAATAATCATCTAGACAACTCAATAGAATAAAGCTAAGTCTTGTTTCAAGGGTTAGGTGAATATGAATCTGCCAGAGTTGCTGATGTAAAAAATATAAACTAGGCGTACGCTGGTATTTCTATAAGAACTCTACAGTTATTCTCGAATATAATTTGGCATGATTGGATTGTATTTTAATTGGATAAAAGATCAAGACAGAATGTGGTCATAAAAAAAAGAAAGAATAAGCGCAAATGAACGGTAGTCGGGATCGTCAACCAGGCCCCATTCCAAGAACAGACAGCTTTAAATACTATAGCGTAAGGTATAGGTTATATCTTGCCTATTTGATAACTAGCGTCTGATATAAATGTAGGTTTCGTGCATAAACACAAAAAAGTTTATCTGGTAAAAAGATTTAAACAATCATGTGGTATAAGTCATAAAAACAAAGTATATAGTGGTAATAAAGTTTAAAACGTGAAGGGGGTTTTACTAATCCGGAGCTTTACAAACAATATTTTCTTTCTTCTATCTCGATATTTAGTCGTACATTTTTTTTCTATCAGAGGAGAAAAATTGGCAAAAACTACAAGTACCATAACTCACTGCTATCAAAACCCGCAGAAGTTCAAACCTGCAGTGTGATAACAATTTTGTCAATTTGATAGGGTCGTTGTTACCGATAAAGTTTTGCAAATGTTGATATCACGAGTGAGCTAGGATACCAAGTTAAAACTCGCTCCGCGCACCCGAAAAAAAAAGCAACTTAAGTAGAAATGAGAACCCAAGAGACCTAGCTAAAGTTGTCAACTATGTTAACTATCTGGCCTGAGAAAAAAAAAAATTGAAATTAGTACTTGTTTTTCAAAAGTTTATTGAACCATTTCTACTAATTCTGCCATGACCAGCCAGTGCGGCGTGTAATAAAAGACTACGAAAAAAATAAAAAAATAAATAGGTGTTGCAAGCTTAACGCGCGCGCGAATTAGTATTTCCGGGATTGGTCGTGTTACAGCTACATTTGGGCTACCTAGACGATATCTACAAATTAGGAAATACCAAATTCTTGAGAAGGAGGTGTAGTTCTTTTTGTATAACAATTTGCCAGAGGGGTTGGCCGAAGATAAAAAAACACACACAAAAAACAAGTAAAAATAAGGGCATATCCGTCTTTTTTTTTTTTTTTTTTAAGGGACATGTGTTTTTTTTACATGACTTTTATTCAAAGAAATTTTTCATGTATATATTTTTGGCAGAGTTATTTAACTAGTTTTAACGTCTTGTCTTCTGACGTCCCCCTATTTGACAGAATTCTTTTTTTTAATGGAAGTTAATGTTACTGGCTGAGAAAGAAATTAACGTGAAGCAGAAACAAAGCCACAGTAGTCTAAGAAATAAGCAGTTGGAGATTCGGAAAGTTGACATGGTTTCATCAAGACCAAAGAAAAGTCAAAAGATGAATTTAGTATTACTCTCAATGGAGTAACACTGACAAGTTGAAAATTCGGCATTTTTTTGAGATTCTGTATACAAATGTGAACCAAACAAGTAAAAAAAGAGCTACATTGAGAATTCTGGCTGGATCCAAAAAAAATTTAAATCCCTAGAGCTTCCTATGAGGTGTGTATCATAATCGTTACCATTGGAGACACTGGGCTATATGAACAGTCGTTGAAACCCAGATTTAAGCATGCCCCTCTCTTGCTTGAAATAGCCTAATCAAGGCCCCCGACCATATCATGCAGAGTCAAGCCTACGCGGGCAAAATATGCTTTTTGTCCTGGTTGTTCCCATGATAATGTATATACATTTATGATGACGATATTTAGCATTGACGTGTACCACAACCAGTTTTCATTACTAAAGCCAAAGCGTTTAGTTCTGGCTTTGCGACAATATAAACTCTCATTAAGAAACAACATCATCAGCTTGCTTTTAAATTACTTGTGATATCTAGGTTTTAGTTTAAAAAAGCGTCTGAAAACTCATAACTCTCAAAAAAATTTTTTTTTTTCAACATTAAAGGAGAATGAGTGTTCAAGTAAATTTCAATAACTTGGAGCATTGACGCAAACGGATTGAAACTATTAGACAGAAGCGACAAAATGTGTCATTACTCTTTATGCTTTCTCGTCACAAACCCCCACAGGAGAATCCAAAAATGCAAGAAGATCCAGAAAAAAAAAAACTAAGACCATGGCCCAGACCCTCAAACTGTAACTAAGTCAGATAGTGACAGTACATGGTACACGCTCGTGATAATGATTCAAAGGGTTAACATTGCTCACATTTATTAATACGTAGGTGAAAATAAAACAAACTTGATACAACATGTTGCGTAAAGAATATGAACGTGGAGGCTTTTTTTTTAATCTCTAATGAATCACAAATGTGAATTTTACGGGCTGCTAAATTTACACGATCCGTCATAAGCGGAGAAGAAGAGTACTAGTAAAATGTACAGACGAACAAAAGTGGCAGCAATTGAGACAAGGGCGGAAATGTTTGGTGAAGACAGGTTTACTGGTCTGGCCAAACCGGAATAAGAACGACTGAGAATAATGAGCAAATCCACACGGCCCAGGAGGAGATTAAGCCAATGAGTATTGGTGATAGACCCCTTCTAATTGAATTCTCCTTTTCAAGCCAAGAATAAAATAAATAATTGGTTTTTATTAAATCTACAGTAGCCCTGAAAGCAAGCGTTTAAAAGATACATTGAAAAACAGCAACATCAACCAAATTAACCAGAGGTAGACACAATGGTCGAGGAGGTATGGAATTAATTGAAGCGACACTCGGCAAAGATCGAGACGATGTAAAGAGCGAGAGTCCGAGGATGTCGAGAGCAAAAAGAGGATCAAAGTCGAGATCACGGCGCCAAAGCGTATTTGAGACTCATTTGTCTGAACTAGTGAGACGATGGGAGGTTTCTCTTTTTTTTATTTTATTTTTTTAATTTTTTTTTGTTTTGGCGTGGTCCATGTGGTGCAAACTATGAAAATTTCAGTTGCAAAGTAAAAATCAGGTCATTTTTTTTTTATATTTTATTTTCGGGTCTGTTTAGCATGAAATTATCTAAACTGGGTTCCACTATCCATATCAACCCTTACCTTGTACTTGCTCACACCGTTGAGACTGTTTTTTTAAGGTTTTTTGTGCAGTTGACAGACCATATAAAGAGCCAAAAAACAAAAAAACAAAAGTTTGGGATAATAATAATAATAATAATAATAAATACCACAAAAAAAAAAAATCACGTTACAATTTTTACTGCTTTTCCAATTATAATTTCTTTTTCCCCTTTTTGTTTTTTGTCTTCATGGCCTTGAGTAAAATCCGAGGTAAGGTCCATTTTATGCGTAGGGAAACAACAGCACCAACATTACCCATATTGATTAATACTAAGGTCTCTATATACCTTGTTTCTATATATCACCATTCCGTTGTTTTGAAAAGCCTTGATTGTAATAACTGTTGTTTGTGCGTGAATGTGATTCTCGTGTTTAAAATATATATATACCAAATGGTACATGATGCGTATACTGTACTTGGGTTTAATACTCATACACACCCTGAATTTTACAGAGCATTTGCTGAGCATTATTTACAGAGCATTTACAGAGCATTTGCTGAGTTTTGCCATTTCCAACCTTTCTTATTGTATCACCATCAAAATTATTATCAGCTCAGCTTATTTTTTTTTATTTTTTATTTTTTTTACTCTTGTTAAATCTTATTAAAAGGATCAAACATTCCACTTTTTTTCTTCTCTTTTATCTCTCTTTCTTCTTTTCTTCGTTTCTTCTTGATTTCCCTTCTTTTTAATTTTTTTTATTTAATTTATTTATTTATTTATTTTTAATTTATTTTTCTTCTCGGCCTTCTCGCTCGTCTCTCCTCCGACAAACTAAATCACCCCATTATCTAGTCCCATACCTTATATTTATATATACCATTCACCATGGATGATTCTACCATTCCCTTTGACTTCGACGACTGCAACGCATTCTTAAACTCTCTGGACGACAACACTTCAGCGTCGACAGTCAAGTATCAAAAGGGATTCAATCAAGCTACAACCATGAACGACTTTAACGCCTGGGATATCAATGACAACAACAACGCAACCACCCTCGCACAAACAAATTTCATTGTAAACCCTAATGATATTGACCCTTCGTCCTTCTTTGCCAATAATATCAATTTCTACAATAATGACTCCTCCTCAAACTCACCAATCTCATCTCCCTCCATTACTTCAGATTCAGATTCGTCAAATACTCTTACAGATGCGTTTCTCTTTAATAATAATACCATTGATTCGGTAATGGCCTTCCCCAACTCAATAGATGCCTCCCACATCAACCAAACTGCATATCCAATCACACCCCCTTACCCATCAGCCAACTCATTCGATCCCGAGACCTCTCCGAACGATCTTGCAGACACGTTCAACTATTCAGCGATATCCTCACCACAATTACCAGTCAAGTCTGAGCCTATCTCACCCGAGTTTCAGCATCAAGTGGCAACTGACCCATTAGTTACCGACTCCAAAAAGCGATTGCCTAAACAACCCAAAAAGTCCAAAGCGTCAAAAAAGTCACCTTCACAAAAGCTGGGAGCTGATACAAAGTCTAATAAGGTTACTAAACCCAAAAAGGAAAAAACTTCACACAACATGATTGAGAAGCGGTACCGTACAAATATCAACGATAAGATCCTTGCCCTTAGAGACTGTGTACCGTCCCTGCGTTGTATTGTTACTGGCGGCCCCAAGGGTGAGGAGGACCTTGAGGGCCTGTCACCAGCATCCAAACTGAACAAGGCTACCGTCCTCACCAAGGCTACTGAATACATTCTGCATCTCCAGAAGCGTAATGCTGAGCTCATGAAGAATCTTGCTGAGCTTAGACACGGTCCAGGTTCTATGCCTGACTCTTGCATTGACTCTAATTCATCACCATTACTTACATCTTCTCCTACATCCTCGGACTCAAGTTCACCGGTTATGTCCAACATGGTGGCTCAAGCCTATCCTACAAATAATTCTGGAAACTTTACCTCCAAGGCAATGATGCTTTCCATGGCAGGTCTTCTTGGCGCCGGTCTCGTCAATGACAACAATCTCCAAGGACTCAGCGCTCTGCCGGTTTTTGCGTTCCTTCCCACTTCCACCATTGATGTTTCGTCGGTTCTTTTCTCCTTTAAGGTGATGCTCATTTTAGGTACTCTTCTTTACCTACTTTCTCCCAGCCTTTTTGACTCACCACCATCTAAGGACCAGAAGCAACAGACTATGTCTGTGTCGGACGATAGCGAGGTTGAGCAGTCTCTGAGGGACTTGAGAAGACAAGCTTGGGTGGCAAATAGCAGAACTCTCAGCCTTCCCTCTGAGGCGATATCTTCCCAAATCTTTTCTTTCTTTCAGAGCATTGCCCAGTGCTTTACTCTTAACATGATGGGCAGTGATGGTTATGACATCCTTGGCCGCGCTTTCAACTCTGAAACTCTGGCCTCTCAACGGGTGTCTCTTTCTCGTGCTATTGAAGCCCAGCTATGTGGTGGCGACGCTTCTATTACTCGCAGTAGATTGTTTTTTACTTTTATCAAGAGCTTCATGCTTCCTCCCACTGCATCTCGCTACTTGTCTCAGGCCGTCCATATCAACATTCTGTGTAATGGACATAGTTTTATCAAATTACTGGTTCCCTATATCACACAGTACTTTTTGATGCAGGCCAGAAAAACTCTCAAGCATGAAACCCCTTCTGACGAGCACCGTACCCCCAGTTACATTCGCGCTTTTCTTTTTTCCAGCAAGCAAGAAAGCTCCCCCGACACCTACCAGAGACTCTACAACGTTGCTTTTGGCCTACCCATTTCAAACCGCTGTTCCACTGGTTCCATGGATGAGGGTTACCTGTCGATTGTCACTGATAAGTCTCTGCGCAGTGTTGGTGACGTGGTTGCCGCTTTGTACACTAACAGCCTTGTCCATGAGGTTTTGGTGAGTGTGCTGGAGAAGAACGAGATTGACTTTAGAAAGCTTGAGCTCTGCTCTGATCTTGCTCCCCCTTGCTCTGTTGTTGGCCGCCGCGTTGCCATTGTCGAGTCTCTTTTGCTTGGTCCTAAGGATGCCTCCTACGCTAAGAAGGCTATGGATATGCTTAAGGAAGAGCTTGAGCAGCAGGCATGGGTTTCACACAAGCTTAATGGTGACTCCAACACTATTCTCCCTACTGTTCAGGAGCAGCCCTTGGTTCAAGATGAATTAGAAGAGGAGCTAAGTGATAGCAGCAGCATTATGAGCGACTACACTGTCATGTCTGAGTCTGAGACTGACTCTCTGTCTACTGAGCGCGAAGAGGAGTTTACCTTCCTTTCCTCGGCAGTTAAGACTAACACAACTCCCTTTGCAGTGTCTCAGGATTCACGACTTGGTATTCGTTGCTCTTTGATCCTGTGCTACCTGGAGCGCAACATGAATGCACATGCATTCCAGTTAGTCCAGAATGTTGAAATCAACAAGTTGGAAAACATCTGCTTGCTGGGATTTGTTGCCATGTGGAAGGTTCTTTGTGAAATGCATGAACGCAAGTACACTGCTAATCGCCACAAGCTGGAGGATCTTTCAGCCGTGGCCCGTGTTTGGCTTGGAGGAAATGCAGGTACAAAGGAAGGAATTTCATTGGGAAGACTGAGAGACTTGGTTGGAGAGTCTGTCAAAATCAACAAGTTCTTTGGTGGCTACGACAACGAAATGGATGAAGGATACGGCACTCAATAAACTACTAAAAACAGATAGAAGTATATTTTAATATTTATTTGCAATTTTTTTTTTTCCAAAAAGACACCTTGTATATTATAATCTACATAGTATCCTTTGACAAAGTTCAAAAGATGAGACCTTGTATTTTTTAAGGTTTACAACCCGTACCCAACTATTTTTTTTTTTTCTCCTTCAGAAGTTGACAAAGATTCCAACCTCGTTTTCTAGACAATATCTTGCTTGAGCTTTGCGTTCTTTCATGTAGTTTACCATTCACACCGACACTTATTTATTTGATATATTGGCCTATATCCGTTGATTTCATTTATTTATTAACACACCACTTTTTTTTTCTTTTCTATTTCCCCCATCAAAACTTGTTTTGTTTGTTATCTCTCGGGTCCTAATATATCTGCCTACAGCTCACATCCATGTCGACTGAGCAACAAGCGCTTCTTCTTCAGCAGCTTCTCCAACCCCAGTCGGTACCTCAGAAA
Source organism: Geotrichum candidum (assembly GCA_013365045.1). Classification (NCBI taxonomy): domain Eukaryota; kingdom Fungi; phylum Ascomycota; class Dipodascomycetes; order Dipodascales; family Dipodascaceae; genus Geotrichum; species Geotrichum candidum. The sequence goes on along the minus strand of QQZM01000001.1, from coordinate 485,806 downwards.
CGCGTATGGATAAAACGAGACACGGTGGGCGCGGTCGGCAGCACACCGACCACTGTACACGTCTCGCAAAATGATATTGTTGACGATCTCAAGTCACGGATTTTGGAAAAATACCCAACTACACTTGCACGCGAGGTAGACCCCGCAGATTTGGTGATTAGCCGAAGCAATGTTGTGCTTTCGCCCGAAGAGAATGTGTTTAGTATCCTAGACCGGTTTTTCCCTGAAGGCGCGGTTATGAGTGTTAATGATGCGTTTTTAGTGTCAGTAGGGCCAAGACCGCAACTGGAGCTACTCCAATTACAGCAACAAAGGCAACACCAGTCTCGGGTGGAATCTCCGCGCCCAGCCTCTATCAACGAGGAACAACACCAACCGGCACCACATCAGCAGCTTCAGCCCGATATTGCCATTCAAATTCCGGTCAATACAGACTCGGCAAGCACATCTGCCAGCACACTCACTAACACTCCTACCAATGCTACCGTCAACACATCTGCGGACAGGTATGCCAACACCTTTACTGACTCATCTTCTAATTCATTTACCAACATATCTACCAACACGGATAGTTTTGCCAGTACATCTGTCTCTACGTCCACAGCATCTTTGAACGGGTCTACAAAAAAATCTGACTCAAACAAAGTGTCTAAGCGCACACGCGCCAATAGTATGAAATCTAACACAGGCGGAAATGGCGTAATCCTGCTCCCGCGACAGTTCAAAAACAACTCGACAGTGGGTGCGTCTGGTGTGGGCAGCGGCAGCAATACCGGCAACAACAGTGGCTCACACGGTAACCGCAAGGGGATTTCCAAACTTCCCTTTGAGGTGGGCCGATTCCAATCCCCGGAGATTCACCACACCAAGTCTGGAGCTTATCAGCGTGTGACCCGGCCCTCTTTAATGACCAATATGACACCTTCGTCGAGCAATATTTTGCTTTCTAGTTCACCAGTACCTAGTCCACTATTGCAAGCACAGCAAGACGAACAACACCATCATAGTCATAGTGAAGATTCTGAGGTCAGTCGCCGCACGCGCGCAGTGTCGAACCCTGGGTCCCGACCCAAGCTTTCTGTGCTACGGCAACCATCTCAACAAAGTATTTCGCGAGTCGCACGGACATCTAACGGTGGCCGCAATTCTCCCCTCCCCTCCCTCACCCCGACTGGCACTAACACGACCATGAACAACAAAAAACTACTTCTCTCAATCAACAAAGGAATTTCGCCCTACACAACTGTTGTTCCACAGGTGAATGTGCTCATTGTTGAGGACAATGTCATTAACCAAAAGATTTTAGAGACATACCTGCGCAAGCGCAAGATCCGGTCATCAACGGCCAAGAACGGCAAAGAGGCGATTGAGAAATGGAAGCAAGGGGGATTCCATTTGGTTCTAATGGATATCCAACTTCCAGTGATGAACGGCATTGAGGCCACAAAAAAAATCAGGCAGTTGGAAAATCTCAACCGTATTGGCGTGTTTAGCAGTGTCAACAATGCATCAGCGACAACAGAACCCGCGGCGGAGCTTGCAGAAGACGAGAAGCTGGAACTGAAGAAGTTTCGGTCACCGGTGATAATTGTCGCGCTGACCGCGAGCTCTTCACTTGCCGACAAGTCGGAAGCGCTTGCCGCGGGGTGTAATGACTTTTTAACCAAGCCTGTCAACCTAAAGTGGCTGGAGCAGAAGACGATTGAATGGGGATGTATGCAGGCTCTCATTGACTTTGAAGGGTGGAAGATGTGGGTAAGCAAGTAGCTGCTTTCACCTGAAGTACTGGCCACCATAGTCTCAGGCAAACACCCTCATATTCCTGTTATGCTTTGTAGTTTTTTGAAACAACCAAGCGTATCGTGAATATTCATCAACTTTTAAAGCGCCAAATCTGGATGCTGGCATTTTCATCGCACGATTCCGATTTACGAATTACAATTACCTATCACACTTTATTATTTTTCTTTCTGGGCACAACACAGCATCCTCCATTTTCACCAGATATACTCACCGATCCCAGATTCATACACTATCATTCAAGCTTTAATATTTTCTGGGAATTATGAAATAGGTGGTATAGACACCGATATAAAACCCTTGGTTTCCTTGCGGTATTTTTTTCCCTTTCCTTCTTACCCAGCACCTGACAAGTTATCAGTTTTATAGATCTGATCATCTCTTCCATGACAGCATTGTGAATTATTACGGATATGGTATTCACGTTTTTTTTTAATCAACGGATCAAACCCCAAAAACAAACTATTGAATTTCAACTAGATAGACAGGAAGAACAAATGGGGGTTCCATCATCCTGGAAGAGGCGGGGGAGTGCTTTTTTTTTTATAACTATAGACATTTTCAACACCTCCCTCTGGCCCTGAATTGCAATTGGTTTATTGGTAACAGGTTATTATTTTTTTTTTAATATTCAGCACATTGACACATCTTGGTAATTTACAGCATCCAAATACTGGTAATGACTTTTTTCTCTTTCTTTTATCAATCTCTTTTCTGGCATTGGAGCTTTGATCCAAGATGTGTCCTCTATTTATTCAAAAAGTTTTTTTTTTATTTATTATAAACGTTAGCACTTTATTTGAACTAGACTATTTTCTTTATCAAAGGCCTGCAAGAGTAACAACTCAACCTCTAATCCCTAAATACTGGACTTATGCTTTTCAATAGAATATATATACAGTTTTTATGGTGATCTAAATTGGTTTTTTTTTTTTTTTTTGTTTATTCTAGATATATCTTTGTGATTGGTTTTATTAAGTAGTTTTTTATTGCAAGGCAAAGATATATTATTATTACTACAACGTTAAAGTCATCATTTTGCCTAATGAAGGCGCTAGCCCAAGGGGTGCATTTGCTCAGCCATGACCTTCAGCGCAACGGGGCAAACAGTGTACATTGAGTTGGCTGAGCAGATGTAATCCATTGAAAAGTAAAGACCTTCTTGATGGTTTCTGTTAACAGTAACAATTGTAAACGGGTTGTGATTCTTGTAGTGAGAGTATCTGAGAGTGGGTCTTTGGTCGAGCTGTGAACGACTTTAAAGTGTTGACCGACAGTCACGATGTTGACATACTGGTTTGCCACTTGATGTTACTCTGTATAAAAAACGATAACAAAAATACCTAGGTATCATGTGCCGTAATGGCATTGCGGTGAAACCCGTTTACACCCTATTTACAAGTCGAAAAGAGGACTCACTTTGTGGAAACTGACACAGCCTACAAGACGTTTGTAATAGAACCCAAAATGATGATTCTAATTCCAGCGTCAGTTCGCCACTTGACAAAATTTGCTATGCCGCTTGGAAAATAAAAAATCAACCTAGAGGCTTTTTGTTTTATTAATCAATGAGTCTGTTTATGCAGGTAGTACTGAAACCAAAGCGAAATTCAACAGAGGATGCATTTAAATTTCCCATGTGCTTTTTTAAATTTTTGTGTCAAGCATACAAGAGTTCCCAGATGAAGCAGATGATAGCTTAGTATAAAGACGTCTTTTATTAGAACTATTACGTACATCACTGTCTGTGTGCAAATGATCCAAGAGTTCCTCCCGTTTAACTTGGAGTTGTCAAGCCTATTAACTTTTTTTCCTGCGTCTTTTTAGTGATTGGGAATCAGTTCTGCTATACAGCGGTAATCGCGTACGCGGGTTCAATAAAACATGTATTTCCAATGACCAATAGTCGCGCAGCAGTCGGAATGCTATTCCAGTAAAACCGTCGAGTCTTTTTTTTTTTCAACTTTAGGAACTGTGAAACCAAGTAGATTATAAATTCTATATAGCCTTTTTTGCTTCATTAGACAGTTCCCCCAATAACTTACGCTTGCTTCGACCTTTTCAAAGTGCTATCAAACTACCAAGTAGAGCCTAGTGTTAGTCACCAGAAATTGATCCTTCTGTAAAGACAAGGTATCAGTGCAACTAATTCCGTACACATTAGTGGCACCGCTTGACATTTGCAAAATGCTTAAGGTTGCAAAGCAATAACCTGGTACGAGGTCCCGTGATTAGGGGTCCACAGAGTTATCTTTGGCCACCGTATCAGTATGTTGTCTCAATGACCCAAATAAAAAAAAACATTAGTGATGATTGTACCTGAAATATTGTTAAAAATCTCCATATTTAATCCTTTTCCACAACTTATTTGACTCCGATGCTTCTTTTGGCGCACATGCTGCTTGCTGCTGGATTTCCGCGGTATTACCACTTTCGGCTTTGATGCAACACTCAGTCCTAAAAGGGCGGCTGGGTCTTACCGGTTGGGCTTTTAGTCTCAGCTCACTGAAACCAAAAAAATAAAAACAAAAATTAACCCGGTGGTTTCTTCACGTTTGTTGTTTCATACTTACTTTGCCTGGCTGGTCACGGATGAGCAAAAGATCCACACTGTGATGTATCTGGTCGCCAAAATTGGAAAAAAGTCCAATCAAAATCCAAATCTTCGTTGCTATTGTCTCCGGAATTGAGGAGAAATACTACCAACGCCGTTGAGATTACGCAGTGTCCCGACAGTCCACGTAGTGTGAACTGGTTTTTTTTTTTGCTTTTACAACTTCTTCTTCTTCTTCTTCTTTTCCTTTTCTTGTGATTATGTTTTTTTTGTAGCACTTCTATATCTCTTGTCCTGAAATGTCTGGTCTCAAGGTCTTTCATACCAATCCCTACGCAAGTGACATTGATGTGCCATGCGTCGAATACTCCGACGATGATGTAGTCTCATCTTCGCGCCCACAGCCTGTACGACTACCCATAACCAACGCTGCCATGGGTGCCATTGCAAGCACCAGTGGCACCGATAACCTCATGAGAAGGTCCTCAATGTACAGAAGGCATTCTCATAGATCCTCCACTGGACAGACGCTTACTGTGCCTGGCAGAACCACAAAACTCGTATCAAAACCTTCGCCAGTTCTCCCATCACCACAGTCAGGTTCCACCAAAGCAACACCGTCACTTCAAAAACCAACCATTGTTCAACAGCAGCCACTGGCTCAGAATGCCTCTTTTCAGCAACCACAGCAAGAGGGCCAGTTTTCTAAGCTATGGAAATCACTGGGATCGCTCCCAGATAAGGCTCTCACATATTTTGCTAACGGACTCCCAGTTACGACCCAGCCAGAACCAAACCCACAAGCCGTTCAACCTCAGCACGTGACCGGACAACCAGGTCCAAACACATACATTCCCCCGCCAGTGCAACAGCCCTTCAAGCCTATTCCTAATCAGCCGGCTCCGCCTCAACCCAATCAGTTTTTGCAGCCGCCAGGGAGTTTCCCGCAACAGCCGTCGCCGTTGCCATACCCGGCGAACCAGGGTATGTACCAGCCCCCGGGCAATGGTCCCAATATGGCCCACCCTTTGCCGTACTATGGTTACCAACAGCCGGCAATGCAGGCACCCACCACCTCATTTTACAATCCTGGATTTACCTCCATGCTCTCGTCGGTTCCACAACCTTCGCCCTATAAAAAAATGGCTAAAAGTTACAAACGAAAGGACAAAAAAGGCATCTTTCCAGCTGGTGTCGACCTGTCCGACTCCGACTCAGACTACGAATTTCGTGAAAGTGTGGCTGCAAAGGCTAATAATGGACAGGGCAATTATCTTGTGGCTGGACTCATTGGTGTAATTGCAATTGCTTTGTTTCTACTTACGAGATCAAGCGGTAATCCTGTGACCACTACGGTTGCACCAGCGGAGAGAAACATTGCTAGGGATTTTATCGAGAACTCTATTAACACAGCTCCTCCTGTACAACAAGCACCAGTTGTGGTTTCTAGCCCACCTGTTATAACTCCCACTACCGATGTTTTTGAACAACTTGCATCAGTCCTACGCACTATCATATTTATCACAATTGCTGGTGTGGCAGTCTACTGCTACTATATTAGCAACTCTCAGGGAAGCCTGCCGAGTAAAGTTCAAAGTAATTTTTTTTCCAACAAGCAAAATTCCCAAAGTACAAACCAACCATTTTCTAAAAAAGAACGACCGGGTCCACTACTGCCGCAGCTCAACTGGTGGGAAATGTTTCAGCCAGCGGCTTATCCTCCTTCTAGGTTGGGTAATTTTGGTGCTGCTTTGGGAGGTGGCTTAGGAGGAGTTGTACAGGGCTACATGGGACTGGGGCAGGGGCAGGCGATGCCTGGTCAGCCTTTTTTCAACAGGGGATATCCTTATCCTAACATGGCTAACCATAGAATGCCAGTTCATGTGAACATGCATTATGATGCTGATGAAGAATATGATAGCGACGATTCTGATGAAGATTCTGATGAAGGAAAAGTTGCTTATCAGGAATATCTTCCTGCAGGCATGTTTGATTATCGCAAAGAACCCAATTACTTTTTGAATGAAAAAGCTAAAGCTCAAGCTAGGGAAAAGGCCATAGCGGCACTGTCTGGCAAACCGGCCGCGGCTGCTGACACTGCAGAAAAAAAGGTAGTTTACTCAAAGTCGGATCTTCCTGAAGAATTCAAGCCGCACTACGAACCAATGCCTCCTGTGCCTGGCATTGATGACCCTGATCCACCCATTTCTGATACACTTGTAAAGAATGGGCCAGACAAGGAAAAACTGCAAGAAGTGACTGAGCGCAAGACTTTGAAAAATGGTGAAACCAAGGGAATTTTAAAAAAGGACTCTGAGAAGGAGCGTATCAAGGGTCTCAAGAAAGACAATCAGGACTACTTTATGGATGAATACTCGTGTAAACCCTATGGTCCTCCGCCCAAGCGCTATCATGGCGTGTCTTCTGGTGAGACTCCCAGTGCAAAGGCTGTAGCCACTTGAATAACATCAATGTATATGATTATGCTAAATGGAGATATCTGAGATTTTTTTTAATTTAATTTATTTTTAAACTTGGACAGATTACAGTAACACTGATCTATAAACTGATTAAATGTTTCATGTTCTTTGTTGTTGTTGTTGTTTGACGACTCTTGTGATGTGTGAACTAATCATCCATTCAAAGTAGATACATTAGAATAAGTCAGATTGATGGTTTAAGAAACACTATCTGGTTTGGAACCTAAACCTCAAACTCAAGCCACAACTTGGAAAGTTGAAGGAGTCGATACAAATTAAATAGCCATGTGATTACAACTCTGAAACTAAAGAAATTCAATGGTTAAAATGGTTGTAATGGCTTGTGCCATTTTTCCATTTGCTTTACTGAGGTATAGATAAATACTCAGTTTATTGTCCTTACATCAAATAGTTACGAAAATTTACTAAGGTATAAAAGCATATATTTTCATTATATATATATATATATATATATATATATATTTTTTCACAAAGTTTAAACGTTATCATAAACAAACAAAAAACTATCACAAGACATTAAAGGATCGCTTAGGCCAGAAACAACTTAATTGCGAGGAACGTGCTGGTCACCGCGCTTGGCGGCAATGGTAGCCTCAATGACCTCAGTCTGGCTCTTGCCGTTGGGATCAAAGTAGGGAACCTCAGCCTGAGTTGTGACTCTGATTCCGTGTCTGCGCTGGGGGTAAAAGTCAAACACAGCCGAGTGTAAAGTGGTTCTGTTGTCCCAGAATGCAATGTCATTGACATTCCACTTGAGTCTATACTGAGCCTCCTGCAAAGTAGAACCAAGCGTGTAAAGGTAGTTGAGAATCGCATCGGATTCAGATTTGGGCACACCAACAATGCTTCTAGTAAATCCTCTATCAACAAAAATTGACTTAAAGCCAGTAACGGGGTGAGTTCTGACAATGGGGTGCTCAGTCGTGATAGGGGGACGGCGAATAGGCAGACCAAGCTTCTGGATCGTTTGGCCCTGCTCAAGAGAGGTGTGGGTAGCTTTAAGTCCCTCAAGGTACTTTTGTAAGCTGGGCGAAAGGGCATCGTAGAGAGCGTAGCCAGAAGACCAAAGGGTGTCACCACCGGTGGAAGGAGCCTCGAGAGACTTTAAGGAAGTGTATCCAGCAGGCTGGACCTCGTAGGTGACATCAGAATGCCAGAAGGTAGAAGAGTCAGCAAATGGGCGTCTCTTCTCGTCGGCATAGACAACATGGATGGCCTTGAGATCAGGGTGCTGATCGTAGCCAACGGGTATGGGAGTATTGGCGTTAACATGGAGCTCACCAAAGTACTTGCCAAGCTCAATCTGCTTGTAGACGTCAAGCTTCTCCTGGTCTCTGAAAACGACAACAAGCCTTCTAGCGATCAGGAGAGCCAGCTCATTTTTCTGAGTGTCATCAAGAGTGGTAAGATCAACACCAGTGATTTCAGTACCAATTTTGGGGTTGACGTGAACCACAGAAGTGGCATCTCTGAGAAGGTTGGCGTAGTTATTGTTGGGATCAGCCAGGAAAGCCTTATCCTGCTCTTCCTTGAGGGGGATAGGAGGAAGCTGGATGTCGGGGAAGGCAGGGCGAAGAAAGTTAAATTCATAAGAATCATCTTTGGTCTTGGATTCCTCGGGAGTGATGGTCAACTTTTCAAAATCAATCTCACCAGAGATGATGGCGTTAATATCGTGTCCGACAGTCTTAGCCTTGATTGCCTCGAGAGCACTGGGTTGAGCGGGGGAAGTAGCAATAGGGGCCATTTTTGTTTGAGTTTGTAATTGATTGAATTGAGTTGTTGAGTAGTGACTTGGAAAACAAAAAAAATAGATAGTTAAAACTGGAGAATGAAGGGATATTTATAAAGAGATGGATCATTCTTCGATCTGTCTTTCTAAAGAGGCATACGCAATAAGAATTTTAGCCATGACGGCAGATCCAGTCATCGTACAAAACCTGCCCCAATCTGTAGCGGTAACGACTGATGGGCGGCTTGAAAAAGTGCGTGATGCCGGAGATAATTATGGGCGTCAGAAACTTAGATTAGCATTTGTGGCTTGAAGTGAATTAAGGCGAAAACTCCGACTGTCAAAATATTAGCACTGAATGACGCCACACACGGAATTTATTTGGAATCACAAACTCCCAAAACAAACCCTAAAAGCAACATACAACATGCAATAAAAGAAAACTCAAAAAAAAAAAACGAAACAAGTTCAGCACAGAAATAGGAAGGGCTTTAAACCTGACGTGGTTGAGCCTGGGAATAAGTTGGCAACATGTTACTTCTGCATTACAGGACTTTTTAGGCTCTTTTAATTTATGGCTGACCGACCTTGTTAAAATTTAAATGCTCTATTTCATTTTATTTTTGTTCAATCCCTGAAATACGTATGATATTTAGCCAATGCACCCAACTTTTTATGCATGCTTTGTCTCAAATGTCTTGAATTTCCTTGTGGCGAAGCGATCTAGTCTAATTATTTTTAGGTAGTTGCAAATTCAGTTATGCTTGATAATTTTCAAAGATGAGAAAACGTACTTTGTAAAGTCTGACCCCACATTGTTAAACGTTCAGCTTTTCACAAAGACTGTATCTAGTCGTATGTGATCAAAAACTACAAGCATTATAAATTTCATTTGATAAAAGGCGTAGACAGTCAAATTTTCTGGAACTCCTTTGTTTTCTAATATTGAAATACGTATACCTAGCAAATGATAATCAGAAATGTACTTTTTTATGCTAGAAATTATTAAATCTTTCTTGAATATTAGTAAGTGAGGTTTAAATCGCACCATCTATAGACCATCATATTGAGATAAATTTTGATAAAAATGAAATAAGTAGGTTTGGATAAAGGTTTTGATCTATTGAAGTGTATGACTAAAAAGAATAGTCACGATTTTTCAACTTGGTTTACAAAATTTTCATAATACATTGTTACTAAAACTTTCAACCTATGTACCAATTTACTAGCGATAATGACCTGTTATGTGATTAAAAAACTGGCAATTCAATAGCAAATAGTGTCGAAATTTTACTTCCATAATAGCAATTGATTTTACAGCCAAATCAACAATTCTTAAAATATTACCACCAAAAAAATGTATTGGTTTAGAGGAAGAATAATCTTGAATCCAAGGATGTTTTTATCTTACACTTATGAAAGGGTTTTTCCACAAGCTGTTGGTAAAGCCATATATATTCAGCAAATATGAAACGTAACCCGCATAACTCAACAGATGATTATTAGATAATACGATGATATGTGTTTTATTTTAATTCTGATGAATTTAATTATAGTTGAACATTACTGATTGAAAATTGATTGTCGGGGTCAAAATACACCGGTTTTAAATTTTAAAGTTTAAAGGTGAGAACAGTTTAGTCCGCCATGTGAATTGCTGCTGTCGGAGCCTCTTTTTACCGTTCAATTGATTCTGAGTTGAAGTGTGGCTTGTAAACAAACTAATTTTGAACCGACGCCGATCAACCCTTTTAGTGTTGTAGATGGTTTCTTCAACCTAGGGCTGTTGACTTGGTAATATTCAGCACCCTAAAAAACGTATACACTTTCTGGTCTATTTAGCATAGCAAACTAGATTAAATGTCTAATGCTATGTTATAATACGTACTAGGTGAAGTTGGATGATTACATTGAAACATTTGCATTTTAAATTGACCAGGCAAGATTCAAGTAAGGAAAACGTTTATTTTTACTTTGATGGCACCAGCCTTCAACCTAAGGGTCGGATCGTAATATACATACCTTTTGGTTGAAGAAATAGGAGCACTTCTCTTAGACTTTATCACCATAAACTAACCCTAATGTATTCATTAAAGTATATTATAGAATTACCGGTTTCAAAGAGTATTTTCAAACTTGAATATTTCAATAATTGTGGAGACAGGAGTCTTTAGTTAATGGGAATCAAAACTTCCCATTTTAAGGACAGCAGCACACACCGCTCTTTCATCGCGACCGGTTGTAGTTTGGTATATAACTTCTTTGTTCATATATATTATCCAGATACAGACACAAAAGTTGAGTATTGCTATTGTTCGCTATTTTGTACATGTTTTTAATTATAAAAAAACATAAGACTAGTTCAATAATTTGTAGAAAAAAAATGGTCAGAGCAGCAGAGTTGCGGGATAAGCTTGCTGAAAAGTAGGCATAACACAAACGTACCTGTGACGTAGCCCTTAGTTTGGGCAAAAGCAAAGTTCTTGTATGAGCCTAGAGGCTAAGCTCTTAGTCAGTTATAATTTGCCATATCATGTCTTAAATTCGTGCTTGCAGCCCCGTATGTTTGTAATCAAAATTCTAGCATTTGGACCTGAAATCAGATTAGCACAACTAGCCAATGAATGAGGCACATAAGACTTTAGTTCACTGAGGGGCTCATTTGCTACAGATACTTGCTTATCGCGTTTGTGGTACTGACTCATCTATTATCACAAAATTCTATAACCTCATGAGTGTTCCAATTCGCGCTCAATCTGATAAATGCAGTTTGCTTGTTGGTATAGAACAAATTAATCAAAAAGATTTTGGTAGCCTTAATCCCATTTTACTTTTGGGAAATTCTCTTGCTGAATTTAATGTCTTAAGAACTTTTTTATATGCTCGATAACTAGCTTAACAAATGCTACTTTTATTTGCCTGTGGTTTGACCTTTGAACAAAACCAAGAGCCCTAAAATCGAGCAATTATTCTTTGGGTCATAATTTAGATTTAAAAACTAGTTTTATTAATTTAAAAATGAAAAATGATTCAAACTTGGTTCATGTCGACTCATTTTTCATCTATCTGTTGTAATCATAATTTTCAATGAAGAAAAGCACCGTATATATTATAATTTGTTTACGACAATTGTACAGTATAGCTATCTGCTTTGAACTGGTTTGAATATTTTCATATCAGATTTGTCTCAAAATTAAAGCCCCTAAATAAATGGTGAGTTTTCCGCGTTAGCAGGAGTAATCGTGGCAAGACAGCCGCAGAGTTAAAATGAAGAAGATATCCTTTGAAACTATCAGCCACAAAGGTGGATTAAAACGCCTATCTCCGTAAAACAAAAATATTGTAGGCTAGGCTGACTGGGCTGAACGGCCTACTTGTAGCAGCAGACAAGATTGCCAGCTTCCCCACACAAAACATATGATTGAGATTGGTATCACTAATAAACTGACATCTTTCATGTGTATCACTTACATAATACATATTTGTCAGGCTTAGGACACTAGTAACGGCAATTACGCCATCGAGATATTTCTTGTTTCTGGCACAATATCTTTTAAGGTTTGCTCCTGTTTTTGTAAGAATAGTAGTGCATCAAACAATTTTCTATTCCCAGCACGTAATGCCATGAAGATTGCATCTAATACTGAAACACCAAGGGAAAAAAAATATTTCCGACACTGATTATGTCTGAACAAGCCATAGTAGTTCAAACGGAGAACTAAGACAATTATGAAGGATTCAAAAAACTCACCTTTTTTTAGAGAAAAAATAGTTTCAAGGCCTTTAAACAGAACAAAAACGCTGTCTAGATAAGTGAATTCTTATTTGATTTCATTTGGGTGATTCTAAAAGGCAAGATAGGTCAAAATTATATGGCAAAGTTATTTTAAGCAAGATTTTAAAATGCGTGCGGCACAGCCTGATAGACTCAAGACACGCTGAGCATAATGCAATATGAAGCTTTCTCGGGAAGTGACCATGTGAGCCTTTCAAGTGACAGAACTGTCGAGGACTGAACAATTGTAAGCCACGATTTTCTTTTTTATCTTGAAAAGAAAAAACTCAATCACTAGTAATTTGGCTATCCTGTTTTATTTAATATTGAGATTGCATTTATCGTCCCGTTTGCAAATGGCATGATATAACAAATCTTCAAATTTATTTCGTAAAAATTGATAATGAAATTGCAACTATTTGATTCAAGGCTAATAAGCTGATTCTCTATCGATATATAAATCAAATTAATTTCCTCGATATTAAAGAAAAGTTTTCATATCAATCAATTCTTCATACCCTAAAAACACCACATCTGATAAATCAACATCACAATGGCTCCTGCTGCTACTCAAATTTCCCCTGCTACCACTGATGCTCCTACCAAGGCCAGTAAGACTGCCTACAAGGGCAACATTAATTTTGCTTCTTTAAAGCTTAGTGATGATGAAATCCAGAAAGAAGATGAGACCTACGAGTACAACTTTCTCAGACCTGCTTTTCCCAAGCTTGATTGGGAACCCTTGAAGACCTTTGAAGTCCTTCCCGATAAGGCCCATTTAGCTGACCCCAAAAACAACTTTGCAAATCTTTTCAGAGATGCTACCTCCGTAACTCACATCAACCCCAAAATCGGTACTGAGGTAACTGGTGTCGATCTCGCCAAGCTAGATGATGAACAAAAAAATGAATTGGCTTTGCTGCTGGCAACTAGAGTTGCTGTTATCTTCCGCGATCAAAAGAATCTGGATATTTACAAGCAGCTTGAATTGGGAAGATACTATGGTACCCTCCACAAGCACGCTACCACTTCACTGCCAAGAGATCACGAAAAGGACCTGGAAGAGGTTCATGTCATTTGGGCAGACGAAAAGCGAGTTCCCATTACTGCATTCCCTGCCACTTACCTTTGGCATTCTGATGTCACTTACGAAAAGCAGCCTCCTTCATACACTTCGCTCAAAGTTCTCAAGGCACCTTCCACTGGTGGTGACACTCTTTGGATTTCTGGTTACGCATTGTACGATGCTCTTTCACCTGGTCTCAAGGAATACCTTGAGGGTTTGACTGCTTTGCATAGCGGCAAAGAGCAGGCTGATGATGCCCGCAGAAAGGGTACTCACGTTCGTCGTGAGCCTGTTATCACTGAGCATCCTCTTGTTAGAGTTCATCCCGTTACTGGTTACAAGGCCGTCTTTGTTAACCCTGGTTTCACTAGATCAATTGTTGGCGTTCCCAAGGCTGAGTCCGACGCCATTCTTCAATACCTCTTTAACCTTATTGCTACCACACAAGAATCTACTGTAAGATTCAAGTGGAACAAGGATGATGTTGTTTTCTGGGATAACCGTATTGCGGTTCATACTGCTACTTATGGATTTTTCCCTGAAAGAAGACATGGTGTCAGAGTTACCTCCCACGGTGAGGTACCTTATTATGATCCTAATGGTAAGAGTCAGCAAGCTGATATTGATGCTCAGCTTGGTATTGAGCGCAATCTCGATGGCTCAAAGGGTGGCAGTTACAACGATTAAAAAATTAGTGCAAGAAATAAGTTTTATATAAGTTCTCAAAAATGAAATGATGTGTTATTGATTTTAAACATGAACATCTTTTGCCGTCTTGGTAATGAAACACAAAGAATAAAAACCTGATGTTTACCCGAATGAAAGCCACCAGAATTTTCATTTATAATACTTGTGGTGATTCTCGTTAACAAGCGCTGGGATATTCTAGATGGCAAATCAGAAAAGTAAAAAGGTATGAGGCGTTGACCTGCAAAGCTTCTACCAAGCCACCAAGCCAAAGTTGCATATTGTTATTATCGTCTCAAAAGGAGTTCTTAGTTATAGCGTAGATCAACTTTATAAAAGCTCATTGTGGCTCATCCGTAAATATTTTTACTTTTACTGGTTGAATCTTTCTACGGTTAGTACACCCAGCTGGCGTCGCTGTACTGGCGATAAACACTCTTGTAGCAATTAAACAATAACTAATACAGATTTGTTTTCCAATGTAACACGATTTTAAAGACTCTGTCTAATGAAATTTTATTATATTAATGATAAAATCAAAATTCAGTATTTTCAGTGTTTGAAATTCCCGCTTTTTTATAGCAAGATTTCTTCATAACAGCACAGAAACTTTTCTGGTGATCTCATTCCAGCTTTCTGAATCGTTAAATAACAAGCAGTCACTTTATAAAAAACAATAGTCTAATTTTGCACAACTTGAGTGTTGTAGAAGCTGAAAATATTGAGACCTTAAGTGTTCTTATTTCTTTTTTTCATTTGTGGGATAAATCACAAAACTATCGATTAAAACCAACTTTTTACAAATTTCAATCTATCGCAAGACGTCTCTGGTTTTCACCACCGAATTAGATGACTGGGTAACATTATCGCTTGATGATAAGAAAAATATTAAAGTTTTAATTTACTTTTATTTCATATTTTTTTTAAAATATATATGTATATATATATAGTCGATGATTTGACTGGTCTGGAACTTTTATAGTCTCACAATTAAACCTCCTCAATCTAATTGAGACAATTTTGACTTTGACTTTTGACGCTTGATAAAGAGTGCTATTTCACTCTAAACCATATTTCATGATTTAGAACCTAGCTATAAGCAAATCTTTTAAAGCTAGGTGGTTATCAATGAGTATCTAATTTAAGTTGCTAAACCATAAAAAGGAAGCAAGCAAATTCTTCAACATATATATCTTTTTTTTTTTTTTATTTTTTGGAAATTTTTAATTTTGATTGCTAGCATTGTAATTTTAGATTAGCAGTAGTGGTCAGGAAATCGCTATGGCGTCATTTGGTACAACGGTTTGTGATAAACTCCGCATCTACTTATCCCGACTACTAAGGAACAACTACAACGAAAACCTAGCAGAAAACCACTTTTCCTTAAGGCATATATCTTTTTTGTTAATTTGTAATGGGCATAAATATTGTCTAGCATTTGATTCTATAAGGATGTAGCTAGGACAGCAAAATCATAGAGTTTATTTCATTTGAAAGCGCAAAAATGGCATTTTCCGCTATTGACCTCATTGGCGGTGATATCGACTTTACTTTGCTCAAATCCCCTGAAAAGTTGCCTAAATATACAGGCAAAAAATATCCAAACACAATTATCTGCGTCATTTGTTTCGTAATTTTGTTTGTAGCTATTTGATATAAGGACAATAAACGGATTATTTATCTTATCTGCGTCCTGTTGTTTCCGAAAACAACGGGGCCCCTTGAGAAAGACTTGAACCTCCCAAGGGCCGTGTCTTGTCCGCTGGCTCCAAGAATAATTGTCATTTTATTTAGAAACTCTACCAAGGCTGAAAGCGACACGACCACCATAAAACTGCTCAAATTAGTGCCCTCTTTGAAGGAGGCAGCTGTAAAATATAAGTGGGAAGAAAAGCAATATTGCCATTGTGAACAACAGAGCTTCATTATCCAATGTTAAATGTGGTTAATCGTTCAGCGAGGTGTCATAATATGATTCTAACAGAAAGAACTAGCTGAAGAATATTGACCAGCATATATCATTTCACTCTTCTTAGTAAGGAATTACAGGAAACCCATAGAATCTTAGAAGTTCCATGGTTGATATGCTGATATGTTTGTGAGGCGGTGAAAACCTATAGTTTGATGTATGTGGGGCTACCTCGACTCCCACATAAAAGTCCATTGGCAACTGTTATTTTGCTATATTCAGCATATTTCAAATTAAATAAAAGGACTGCTGCTGCTGCTGTTGTTGTTGTTGTTGTTGTTGTTGTTGTTGTTGTCAAACTTGTTCTGCCGTACAAGCTTGGAAAAGTCTGGGGAGGCAAATGTAGGATTGGGAAGAATGACTGATTTGAATTGCGTTTTTTGATTGTTTCGCAACAAAGCTTCTTGATGTGTGAAGAATTTTTTGTTACAACCTTCCCAATATTTTTTTTTCCAAATTCCTCCACCATCTTCTCTTTCTTTCCCTTTTAAACACCCGTTGATCCATTCATCTCACCCCCTACCATCCACAATCATGGCTGCGAGCAAAAAATTAGAAGTTCCCGTGGCCCAAGACGGCCTTATTGTCGCTGGAAACATTAAAGTAACTGTCGCTTCCAACGTCTTTGGTGCTAAGCTGACCCCGATCATTGATGAAGAAAGTATGTTTAGAAAACAAGCATTAACACAACATTGATAAGGAAAATTATAAACAATGTGCAGTATGTAGCTAACATTTTCAGGTAAATCTCAGCTCCTCACTCTCGAAAACACTACTCTGTTCGAGCCCAACGCTATTGTCAGGTAAGCCGCTGATGCATCTATACTACTATTTTATTTATTTTTCAAAAAGAATTATACGTGCTAACGGTCGATAGATTTCTCTCTGGATCCGCTGTCGCTAACGAATCCCTGATTGGTTTCGAGGAAACTGCCATCTACAACGGCATCAAGTCGAAAAAGCCTGTTGACTTTTCCAAGATTTCTAATCTGAAGGCTGAGCCTACTGTTGATCAAATCATCTTGTTTGGTGGTGTCTATGGCCTCGTCCACGACAACGGCGTGAAGGTTCTCCCCGAGAACATTACTGATTGGTACAAAGAGTTCTCCAAGATTCCTGCTGTTGAGGCTGCGGTTAAGGCTAGCAGCAAGTTTGTCAAGAAGCCCCAGGCCCCTCTTCCCGAGTACACCGGTAAGGTCAACATTGATGAGTCTGTCTATTACAAGGCTATTGAGGGCAAAATTGTTCCCAAAGAAGGAGAAAGAAATATTCTCGTTACCTCTGCTCTGCCCTACGTCAATAACGTTCCTCATTTGGGTAACATTGTCGGCAGTGTTCTGAGTGCCGATATTTACGCTAGATACACTAAAAACAGAGGTTACAACACACTATTTGTCTGTGGTACTGACGAGTATGGTACTGCGACTGAGACTAAGGCCCTCGAGGAGGGTGTCAGTCCCAAGGCTCTTTGCGACAAGTACCACGTTATTCACAAACAGACTTACGATTGGTTCCAAATCGGATTTGATCACTTCGGCAGAACCACTACTCCCAAGCAGACCGAGATCGCACAGCATATCTTCACTAAGCTTAATGACAATGGCTATCTGGAGGAACAGTCTATGAAGCAGCTCTACTGTCCTGTTCACAATGGTTTCTTGGCTGATAGATTCGTTGAGGGCACCTGCCCTAAGTGTAGCTACACCGACGCTCGTGGCGATCAGTGCGACGGCTGCGGTACTTTGCTGAACCCCTTCGAGTTGATTGAGCCTAGATGTAAGATTGATAACGCTACTCCCATTCCTCGTGAATCCAACCATATCTTCCTTTCCCTCGACAAGCTGCAAGACCAAGTTGCTGAGTGGAACAAGAAGTCGCAGGAACTGGGCAAGTGGTCTAAGAACAGTAAGACTATTACTGATACTTGGTTGAACGAGGGTCTTCATCCCAGATGTATCACTCGTGATCTGAAGTGGGGTACTCCCGTTCCTTTGGCCACGTATGCTGATAAGGTGCTTTACGTTTGGTTTGATGCTTGTATTGGTTACGTGAGTATCACTGCCAACTACCTTGAAGACTGGGAGTCCTGGTGGAGAAATCCTGAGAACGTCCAACTCTACCAGTTTATGGGTAAAGACAATGTTCCCTTCCATACTGTCGTCTTCCCTGCCTCACAGTTGGGAACCAAGGAGAAGTGGACTATGCTTCATCACCTTTCTACTACTGAGTACCTGCAGTACGAGGGTGGCAAGTTCTCCAAGTCTAGAAACGTTGGTGTATTTGGCAACAATGCTCAAGATACCGGTATTCCTCCTTCTGTTTGGAGATACTACCTTGCAACTGCTCGTCCTGAGACCTCCGACACTCAGTTTTCGTGGCAGGAGTTTGTCACTAGAAACAACAGCGAGCTTTTGGCCAATTTGGGTAACTTTGTCAACAGATTGGTTAAATTCGTCTCCGCAAAGTTTAATAAGGTTGTTCCAGAGTACGATGTTGCTCACCTGGACTACGCTCCTGTTGAGAAGGACCTAAATCAGCTTCTTGCATCTTACAATGAGGCCATGGAGGCTGTCAGTGAGCGCAAGGGTCTGGAGATTGCTATGCAAATCTCAGCCCGTGGCAACCAATTCTTGCAAGACAACAAACTCGACAACTCTTTGCTTGCTAACCACCCTGAAAAGGCTGCTGCTGTCATTGGTGTTGGTATTAACATCATTTACCTGCTGAGTGCTATTTTCACTCCCTTCATGCCTGAGACCGGCAGTCAGATCCTGGAGCAGCTTAACGCTCCTGCCAGAAAGATTCCCAACGAGTTTACTCTTCCTATCAAGGGTGGCCACAACTTGGGCAAGCCCGCCTACCTGTTCTCCAGAATTGATGACAAGAAGGTTGAGGAATGGAGAGCCAAATTCGGTGGTGGCAGTAATGTTTAAAGTTTTATTGCCATAGTAACGGCAGACCGATTCCCAAGAAATTGAGCGCTTTTTTTTTTGTACTGTTGTTTAATTTTAGGAGGTATATATACATATTTGATCTACACATAAACAATGTGTCATTGGGGTTTAAGCTCCGGGGATGCCGTATTTTATGAGCTGTTTGTGTATATACCCCATACACGATAATTTTCGTATACAAGAATCTGAAAGGTTTTTAAGTTTGTATTTTGAAAGAAGTTTAGTGCCAATGTTAAAACGTGTTGCAATGTTTGCAATTTTTCCTATAGTAATCTCCAGGTTTCTACATGCGAGGTTAAAATTGAATAAGAATTTTTATAGTTCTGCTGTAATACGAATAAAAAAGATTTTTATTTTTGAACAATTAATTGCTTTTGATATTAGCTACTCTAAATAAATATAGGTCTGAACTTAAAAAAAAATTGCTATCGTGAAACAAAACATTTTTTTATATTCTTAAAATGTTTGTATATTATTAGCTGTTAGACCAGATTCTTGAATCAAAATGAGAATAAAAAAAATAAAATAGAAAAATTAATAAAATGTGGAATAGAGTGATAAAGAATTACTCTTCCTTAGCAGCATGGCTCCATTTCTCTCTCAAGGTAGCACCATACTTGTAGAAACCGAAAGGAATAATGACCATGGCAGTAGAGATAAAGGCCAAAAGGAATGAAGCCCAAAGATCACCCAATCTGTGATACATTTGAGTAGTGAAAAGAGGGAAGGCAGCACCACCACCGGATCTCATGAAAACCTTGGCGGCCAAAGCAGAGGCAGCGTAGGCTTGGTAGGCATCGATAATGTAGTTGTTAACAGAGTAGTAACACAAAACCATACCGTAACCAAAAGAAATACCAGAGGACGCAGGACCAACCCAGATAATTCCGTGATGAGAAGTAGAACCCAAAATGAACAATGCGATAGGAATAAACGGAGCACCAATCATAGCACCAATTAGTCTATCCTCGGGAGTAGGAGTACGGCGATGGCACATCTTAATGTACTTCTTTTCCAGAATAGGCGTAGTGATCAACGCAAATAAAGCACCAATCAAAATGGGAATAAACATGAGACCAATTTGACCGTCATTGTAACCGTGGATCTCTCCAAAAATAACAGGGTAAGCAAAGAAGAAGGCGTAAAGAAGCGAGTAAATCAAAACAATGTACATGTTCATCAGATCCAAGACTGGCTCAGTAAGCATCATAGAAATGGGACGAACCAAAACAGTATTAAGCAATTCACGCAGAGATAAGTTTTCGGCTTCCTGCTCAGTCATAATGTTGGGATTACCAGTCTCAGCTCTAAGTCTCTTGGCTCTACGCTTGAGGATAACCGGAGCATAGGTTTCGGGGACAAGACACATGATAATAGAAACAACACCGGCGAATGCCATGTTGACCCAGAAAAACAAATCAAGTCTACCAGAGCCAACAGTAATCCAACCAGTGACAACAGGGCCAACGACGGGACCACAGTAGGGAGCAGCCGCGAAATACGCAATGGCAAAACCTCTCTCCTCAGTAGCCCAAACATCAGCAATGGTACCACCAGCAAGGGACAAACCAGACGATGAGAAAACACCGCAGAGGAATCTACCTACCAGCAAGGCACCGATGTTGGGAGCCAAGGCACAAAGAATGTTGAAGCAAACGTAACAGGTCAGAGAAATAATGTAGACAGGTCTCCGGCCAATTTGTTCAGATAAAGGCGACCAGAGCAAAGGACCAACGGCAAAGCCAATGACCATCATAGAACACACAAGAATAGCAACCTCAAGAGAAACATTGTATTTTTCTTCAATAAGGCCAAGACCACCAGTGGGAACGGAAGAACCAAACGCAATCATAAAGACCAAAAAACTGGCAATTAAAGTGATTGCCCATTTCTTGCCTCTTGACCAGTTCATGGGGTTTTCCGGGTCATTGATAACAAACGTGACAAACTCGACTTCAGGCGCGAGATCCTTTTTTCCATTTTCCATTGACCCAGACTCGGACTCTTCCGTGTGGGTGTGGAGACCTTGGGCAGTGGGGAGTTTCGAGAGCTTCCCAAGACCACTCCCAGAAGTGACGCTACTACGGGAGCGAACCTGTCTCAATGACGACACAGGAACAAGACCTGTGGCGGTCTCAAGAGTATACTCCTCGGGGAACTCGGGGCGCGAGCGACTGCGGACCATAGGGTAGTTGGGATCGGGCAATGGTCTTGTTGACGAAAGACCCAGCTCTTGCAGTGACTGTGCGGTCTCTGAAGCGCCCAACACGCTACCAAACTGATTGTCATGATTAGTTTCGGCTCTGTACATTTCAGGATCCGGATGATTGGTCTCCAAGTCAGTCAAACTGTTGTTGTTGTTGTTGTGGTTAAACGTGCTTATGCTATCGGTAGGAACAGCAGCACCTTCGCTGCTTTGATTATTTGGTATCGACGACATTAGATTGAAAATGTGTGATTAATGCAGATGTAAGTTTTTGTTGTTGTGGTTGTTATTACTTGAGTAAACTAGACAAGTTGAAGTAGTTGATGATTAGATAAATAATTAAATAATTAATTAATTAAATAAAAAAAAGAACTAGCTTTGGATGGAATATCAAAGTGTTTTTATATACTTTTTTTAGTTTAGAGTCACCTCCAATTGCAAGAAACAATTGCTGCTAATCTTCTTTTTTTTTTCTAGAATTGCTACAAAGCCTAACTTGTGAGCCAAAAAGGAACACGCGGGTCGGAACTATGGCAGGGTGCTGTGAGAGCAAGGCTTTTGGGAACAAGGTTTTTGGTTTGGTCCAAGGGAATAAGTTTTTCCTGTATTGAAAGAAAAAGAAATGTTACATGCGGTAGCCGGCTTTGGTCAAGTATTTCTTTTTTAGTGCTTTGTTTTAGTGGCGCCTTGAATGTTCTAGACACAACTAATAGCAGCCTCACCCTTTTCTTTGGGCTTTCTGTCACATAGAGAACGGAATCATTAGCCGTGGCATCGAAACTTTAAAATCGCACGCACTTATATAAACTTGAACGGGACTCTCGGGACATTGCGGTTGAAACATGATAATAAAATATAAATAGGAATTCAAAATATAAATAATTAAAATACAACTAAAAATAAATCAGAAAGAATGATAAAGGAATCATTTCAAAGGACGGTTAGGAATTAAAAAAATTTAAAAAAAGATTTTAAAAATTAAAAAAATCTATAATTTGTTTACACAAAAACCAAAAGAGCTCAGCGGTTTTCACGATGATTGAGTTTTATATGATCATTTTGTGCGCGTAATAACGAACAAGACTCAGATTTGACCATTGGTTAAATTGCCCGTTTTGACAGCTTGTGGATTGGTTTTTTTTTTTTTGTTTGGTATTATTACTCAAATTATAGTTCTTCTGTGCTTAAACACATGTAAGGTTTGGGAAAGGACTCCCGTTTTTGCCGACCAAAAAATGAACAACGCGTTTTTTTAATTATTATTTTCTAAAACGTTACATAGACATCAAACATACATGAGTGCGTTATTTTTCCCATTCCTACATACACATAGGGCTAACACGGCTGGACTTTTAATTTGTTTACTTAGTTTCATTTTGTACCAGTGATTGCGATTTTTGTGATTTACTCAGTCGCCACTCTTGACCAGCCATTACTACGAATTGCAAAAGTTACCTTGATTAGAAGCAGCTGCTACTGCAGATTATTGGTAGATGGTTTATGAGAACACTTTTTTTGACCCCAGAGAGGACAGTTAGACCGTTAGTGGTCTTACTAAATAACCGATCTTCGATGTGCGCTTGGGTTACTTTTTGGGAGTTACTTCTAAGCCTCTATACATCCGCTAAATCACAAGGTTTGTTGATGTCCCCAATTTACATGGCCCAACCTCCTCTAACCCATATTATCACTTCGTAGCTCTTTCAAGGGGGTATTGATTTCTACATGGATTTTGACTCAGAACATTCGTGTCCTTATTTTTTTTTTCTTGTTCCTAATTTTACAATGGACTCAAAACAAAACAATGCCACTCAGCAGGCAACGAGCCTACCGTGCCCGACGGACAGGGCATACATCCCCAAATTGCCTCTTTATCGTGAATATAATTTTCTGATACCAACACCAAACTTGATATACTATTAATATAAAGCAAATGTACGTGCGCACAAACAACAGATGAGGTCAGGTCCAAGGCCAGCGTCCATAGGGTGCATCGGCGCGTAATTACGGGTACACGAATCTAGAGTTTTTTTTTTTAAGTTTTTGGTTTTTTGTTGTTGTTTTTTCTTCAAATTCGTGCTTTAAATACCTATTAATGTTAATGTCAACTGATCGTGACAATCTTGTTGTTTCTGCTGATGCTTGTGCTTTCATCCAGGGGAGCTGGTTGCCAGACTCATTTCTGTCACTTATGGAAAAAAAAAATTGTTAACGCTTCGTGCTCCCACTGCTGAAATATTCCTATAAATAGGGGTTCTAACTTTATTGTTATCATTATTTTTCAAGGTTTTAGATAAATTTAAAAAAATGTCAAATTCTTGAACGGCATCTATCCGACCCTAGGGGTTATTAGCAAGATAATAAAAAAACACGATTCTGGTATTTTACAAGTTGCTATCAATACACAAGTGTTATGGATAAATATCAGACATGAAAATCCGCTGGAAAAATGTATAGTCAGCGCAACAACAAAAAAAAAAAAAAGAAAAAGCACCAAATCAAACAGCCGCGTGAATTTCATTTCAAATTTTTGTATGAAAAAGATAGCGCTTGATATAAATCTTTACTTGTAATTTTCAGTTAACGTGGCAATTAATTATTTTTAATTTCCTATTTACAGATAGTTTAATTGCAATTATTTGGTTGACATCTATTTACATTTTTTCATTTCCCTGCCATCACGTTCCGAGCCATTTTTTTTTCGCATCAAGATAATAAAAAATTGCCTAATCCTAAAAAGAAATTCAATTCCGTATCTCCCCTTTTTTGTTCGCATCAGTCAGAATCAGCTGTATTTTTTTTCTTGTCTAAACTTTCATAACAGGTCCCTTCCGCTTGAGTCATCTCGTCGCAAGAGCTCAAATAGGAAGCGGCTGGCTTGTTATCGAGATCATTCATAGCGAATAAGGACTAGTTCAGTTCCTTCCCGGCATCTGTAGCCGTGTCCTGGTTAGGAGGGTTTATGCTATCCTTTTCCGTCGCACTGGCGTTGTTTTCGCCAAGAGCCGCGGCCTCAGTCGCACTGACGGTTGCGGGCTCAGAAGTAGTATCAGTAATTTCATTTGCCGTGGATTCAGTGGTAGTTGACGATGGCGTTGCCGGGGTGGTTGTTGTTTCGCTTGCCGTCTTTGTATCTACTGCACTCAGATTACCATCCTCGGAAACAGGCTCACCCACGGCACCAAACGCAGTTTCACCCCTGGAGTTTTGAACTTGTTCGTCTGCCACCAGGTTGATCAATGACTCTAGTTCCTCATTTAGCACAGTCCACTCATTCAGCAATTTAATCTTGCCGCCGTAACGGCCCAGGATCTTCTTTATAACTGCAGGAGTGGTCTGCACAACGTGATACTTGATCTGCTCGACGCCCGTAAGTGCGTACAATCGCTTCATCTCCTTAAGATATATTGTCTCGAACTGAAGAAGCTTAGCCGCATTCCGCTCAGACGACAATGAGTTTCTAGAATACTTTACAACCAAGCCGCCATCTTTATTCTCTAACAAGCTGTTGCGCATCACTTGCCATCGCACCGCCTGGATGGTGGTAGAAAACTGTGTCTGAGTCATGTACTCTAATCCGTTTCCTCTCTTGTATGGCACGCTGCACACCTGGTTTTGGCTAGCTAACCACTTTTGAAGAAGAGAATCGTAGCTCTCCAAGATCGATGTGCTTAAAAGGCGGGAAATATCCTTGCCCTCGTGCAAGTAGCGTTCAATTCTTAATTTCAAATCATCGGCGCTTGGCTCTTCACCATTAAGCACCGGATCGTAGAGTTCGCCCTGAGACGCGTCATATCCAGAGTTAGGAGCATTCAACTGCTCAAAGGCCTCCAAAAAAACGTTTTGGAAAGTGCTTTTAACCTCGTTAAGGCTTGGCGAGGGTGCTGCTATTGTCGCTTCCCCTGTTGATGATGATGCTAATGATGCTGATGTGGTCGAGTTTTGGCCGGCCTCAGTAGTAGTAGTGGCACTGTTGGACCAGTAAGTTTGTGTGCGAAAGTAGCGCTTATTGCTCTGCGCCACGGCTCGTGACGCCTGCCATAAAATGCTTCTCGATCTAATCATGCTAGCAAATGTTTGGTGATTGGTGGACGTGGGGAAAAGGGAATTTCACGATGGAAAAAAAATGAAAATTTTAGCAGGAACTCTCTAGCAAGTTTTTGGTCACATGATGTTGCTTTGTTTGTCACGTGAAAGCTATTTCAGGTTAAGGTGCCTTGAGATCTGGAGGAGATCGAAAAGAGTCCAACCAATTTTTTGAGATTTTGATTCATTTGGCAAGCACCATTGTGCTTGATGTTTATAAGGTAGGCGCACAAATTGGGGTTTAATGGCGAGTGTTTTGATATCACTATACTATACCGACAAACGCTTCTGCTTTTTTTTTTTTTTGGTTCTGCTATTCTGGCTTTTCATTTCTCTGGAGTTGGCCGTTTGTTTTTGGTTGTTTTTTTTTTTTTTGGTTTTTTTGGTTTTTTCGTTTTTTTGCCACTATTAGAAATCCATCATGATCTTGCGTAAGGGTTACCCTGCTCTTTTCAAGAGTCCAAGCATAAATTAAGAAATATAAATTTTCAATTTTTTTGTTCCAATCAACTATCGCAGTTGCCCTTACTAGCAAAACCCCCCACATCTACACACGCATAGACATCCACCATGTCCAAGGAATCTCTTACCTTATACCGCGAACTTTTACGTTACGGCAGCCGTTTAGCAGCTTACAACTTTCGCACTTACGCCCTGCGCCGGACTCGCGATGCGTTTCGCGCTTCCGCCGGTGTCACCGATCAGCGGGAACTTCAGACGCTCCTCACCAAGGGCTACAAGGAGCTTGCTGTGCTGAAGCGCCAGAGTGCCATTTCTCAAATGTACTCAATTCCCGATAACAAGCTGGTGGTGGAGACCGGACACAATCCCAACCGACTTGCTACTGGCGAGTCCAAGCTGATCCAGTAGAGGGATAATGTCCCTTGGGATGATGGAAGAAAATGAAACCGGGATTTTGGGAAGGATCATGAAATTGAAGCATCTGTTTGTTTGTTCGTTTATTTGTTTGTTTTTTTGTGCGCCGTCTCGGGAAGAAAGCTGCCGTTGTTAGCATCTATCTCCACAGTTTGCTGAAACGTGTGTGCGAGATTGATCGCATTATTTATCTTGACAAGACAGAAGAGAAAGTCATCTGCTGGTTATCACTGGCAATTAAAAAAAAAAAATAATAATAAAAAAAAGTCAATGCCCCAATTTTGCTGTTGTCATCATATGTATGTCAATGTAATGTTTTACTATTACTTTCTTGCTGCTTGTTTCCGTCGGTTCGCGGATGAAGGTGAAATAATATTTCGAGGTCGCCGTTGTGGAAATGCAGAATACTGAAATAACTAGATCCTACACATACTCGCATTATTGAATTTTCTTGTTCAACCATCTGAGCAACCGATCCGTGTGTTTATTCGAGCTTTAAGACTTGGTGATACCCCAGTATTTGCCATTGATTCCCATGGTCGGTTTTTGGTACTCATTTTATTCTTGAGCACAAGTCAACGTTCGACTAGTACTTGTTCTGTATACTAATGTCATTTCCAGACCCGAAGTCTAGACCTATAGTACCACTGGCTATAAAATATAAATTTTAAGCAAAAGTAAAAATAAAAAATGAAAAAATGAAAAAAGCAGAAAATATATTCAGTGCCATCAAACGCTTTAGCTTATAATACGCGCTGGCATCGCTTACTTGGCAACCTGATAGAGACAAGTGTTTTCGAAATTCATTTCTTGGTATGTCATTTTGTTTTATAATTTTGACTGTAACTATTTAATGTAAGGACAATAAACTGATTATCTATCTTTCTAAGCGGAAAACATCGCAATCCACAAAAAGACAGTCATTCGGTACGAGTCTCATTGCATATGTAGCATGTAGATGATGATGTGTATATATATTTAAGGGGTGTCACAGTCACTGCCATGCAGACCTCCATTGAAGTATCATGACACAGCTTCAGTAATGCTGGCATCCAGAACATACCCATGTGCATCCGGATCCTTGAGCATCTGTAGCTATTGCTCAATAAACTCAAGAAAGAGTGGCTAGTTATTTCTTCTTGTTGGCCTTTTTCGGCTTCTGTTTGGATTCATAAAATAATTCCTCAAACACTTGAACTTCTTCCTGTTCTTCCGCAGAGCGGACGGTGTCCTTGTAGATTCGACCAATCATTTTAAGTGCTTCCGCCCGTTCCAACCGTTTCCGGGATGGCACACTTTTATCATGAAGGACATTGTCGCAAACTTCGCGTAACTTACTCTGGATCTCAAGCTTGGAGCCGCTCCACGCTGCTGCAAGCATTTTACCCATCAAAGTTCGCTCCATCTCAGCCTGCTCGGCTGCAAGGGCGTCCAACTCAGCTTGACTTAGTGTAGGGTTCTTTGCACCGGATTCTTCTGACCCAATTCCGGAAGTTCCGGTAGAAGGACTGTTCTTTTCCTCCTCAGCTTTAATCGTCGCACTAATGCGTTCATTCTCAAGACGTTTTTTGGACTCCTCTGCTTTCAAAGCACTTGACTGCGCGTCGATGATAGTGGTGATTGCGTTCCAGCTCTCCTTTACCACAGCGCCCTTTTCCTTAAACTTGCTTCCTATTCCACCTAGGCCAAACAGTTTTTGCGACTTGAGAACGGTTCCCGCTTTCAAAAGATAGGTAGATCCGATCGAGTGGAGGATCTCAATACCGAAGGATTCCATCTTAAGATCATTTGCCTCCAATCTTATTTTCTCCTTGAAGGATTCTGTGATAGCAGCAGACTTGTCGGTTTCAGTCCAAACAGAGAGTTTGTTTATCAGAGATTTTTCTAGATTGGCTACCTGAATTGCATGAGACTTTTGGCGCTCTTCCATGAACCGATTTGCTTGGGCCATTTTCCCGTCCTTTTTCTTTGTGTCCTTGCCCTTCTTGCTATCTTTCTTTTCGCTAAGTGTCACATTGTTGTTATCGCCAGTGCCGTCGGTAATTCGCAGTTGGCTAACGTCTACCGTATCTGAATTCTCCGTCTCTTGCATCTCCTCCTCAACCATCATCTTGGTCATATCGCTAAAAAGCGATATCTCACCAATCAGATCCACAAACGCGTTGCCACCAAAGATCATTGTGAACATTTCGGCCGCGTCTTGCATCTCCATAGCGCTGGGATCGCCGCCGGGGCCGCCGCCGTTTATACTTTCCAAACCAAACTCATCATAATGCTGGCGTCTTGACGGTATACTAAGGACCTGATAAGCAGCACTCAGTTCTTGAAACTTCGCTGCCGCGGTAGGATCATCGGGATTCTTGTCTGGATGATACTTGATTGCAAACTTCCGATAAGCCTTCTTGATTTCCAAATCGGTGGCCTCCGGGCTGACTTCCAAAATGTCGTAGTAGGTACTATCTACAATTTTTTTGGCCATTGCTTAAACTGTTTACTTTATGTAGGAATAGGGGCTAAAAGAGATCTTTGTTAATTGAACAGATAGCAGAAAAATCTTGCGTCAAAAAAAAAATACAATTATAATGAATTTTATTTTAATATTTTTTATATGCAGGTTAATACGCTGTTGCATAATGACCCATTACCCCCATGTTTAAACGCCCTAACCCCGCACACACATCTTTAAGTTATTTTTTTTTTTTCACTAATTTCATTCTAGCAATTGTACTTTGATCTTGACTCAAATTTCTTTTCCTGTTTGAGATTTTAGTGTGAACGTTTAACTGTACTGATAATAGATGGATAAATAAAGAAATGGATAGATAGGTAATTAGTTTATTGTTCTTACATCAATGCACTGATAACATGAACTATTATTTTTATTAATTTTTTTTTCTTTTCTTTTCTATTAAACCATTTCTACATATAGAGAATCTAATTATTGTTCTTGTCATGTCTCTTCTTATCCTTCTTACCATGACCGTTCTCTTCTTGCTTGCCTGAGATAAGATCCTGCAATAAGTAGTTCTTGAAAGTGTTTCTGATAAACCAGTCAGCGAACTTGCGGCTGTTCTTAATCTCAGAAATGTGGATCAAGTCGTTCTCCAGGGAAATGTCGACATCAGAGGTGTTGGCGTACTCACCCTCAACAATGTCGCCGCCCTCCCATCTAACTTGACGGTTTTTCAATTTATAGCTGACCAGAATACTCCGCAGCTGATCAGGAGAGGTTTCCAAAAACTTGCTCAGCTTGCTAATATCCATGGTGGCGTACAGGTTCAGGTACTTCTTGAGCAGGGGAATCGTCACCGAGTTCTGAATATCGGCAAGGAACAGCTTGGTGTGGTAGTTGGAAACAACTGCATTCAAAGCGTTGTTCTCAAAGTCAGGCACACTGGGGGAAACAAACTTGGGAGCAGCAAAGATAAAGAGCTCCTCAAAGAGAGCCAGCGCATCGGCACCACCTCTCTGCATCTTGTATAACTGCTCACCGTACTTCTCACGCAGACCGGTGTGGACAACCTCGTCCAGTCTAGTGGGGTTCAAGGCAACACAGATAGCGAGAAGAGCGTACATCTGGTCAGACTTCTTAGAGACAGCATTGAATTGAGCAGATCTGTTGATGTTCTTTGTCCGTGAAATAAACAGCAAAATATGAGAAAACGCTTTAATAGCATCGGCGTAACGGCGAAGCATCATGTAACAGAAACCAACGTAGTAGTAGGTGGTGTAGTGAGCAGTGGCGACGGAGACAAAGAAAGCCTTCTTGTTGAGTTCAATGCTTTCTAAGGTCTTGAGAGCCAGAGAGTAATCACCGAGCAAGGTATGCACGCGCAACAGACCAACCAAAGAGAAGTAACCAAGGGTCTTGTAAAGCTTTTTAGATCCGTACTCGCCAGCGACACTGAGGGGATCCTTACCAGCCTTAATAGCTTGCAGTTGCTCCTTGATGTTGGCCTTGCCAGAAAGAGAATAAAGAACGTTCAAGACGCTGTAAGCACCCCAGCTGGTAGGGTTGTTCTTGAGCAAGTTGATCTCCTCGGTGTTGTTTCCACGCTTAATGACTTTGTTGCGGTAGATGCAGAAAGTGTTGAATTGGTAGATAAACTCGTCAATGATATCCCAGGCCCAGTAGCTAGGGAGCTCCTTATCAACGGGACCCTCGGAGTTCAGAATGTAATTGAAAAGCTTGCAGTAGTTCTCGTATGATTGAAAGCGTTGCTCAGCCGTGGGCTGCAAAAGACCGTATAAGTGGCGGTAGTAGACTTCCGTGTAAAAGATCAAGAATACAGGGTCGTTAACAAGAGGTGCCACAACAGTCTCGGGATCGGGCCAAGGAGTGGTCTTGTAAAAGTTTTCGGTCAACTTGTTGAAGCCGCTGCCGTAACAGAGATGTAATTCATGAGTGTTGCCTTCGTTGAACTGCTTTTGAAAGTGGAAAATGAAATCTCTAACAGCTTCGGGAAGATGCGTGTTCTATATAACAAAGAGAATTAATAAAAATGCAACCTACAACAGAACAGAAGAAAAAAAAGGACTTACCTTGGTCTTTTGCTGCTGCTGCTGGAAAACCTCCTGCTGCTTGGCCAATTGAGACTCATCATAGCTAATGCAATGGTTAGATATGGGTCAATGAGATAAAAAGGTTGATCCAAAAGGACTTACTAGTTGTTGCCAACAACTAATGACTTATCATAGTAGGTCTCGTCGGCAAACTCGTAATTTGTAGCAGGCTTGCTCATTTTCGGTGTCTTTTACAGGATCCTGACGGGACAAGGAGTATGGTGATTTGAATTAATGATGGAGAAGAGGTGGAACAAAAAAATTTTCGGTGTTGTGAAAAGTTTTGAGTTTGAGGTTTAGGGTTGACACTAGTGCCCCAATATCCTTAAGGATGAAAAATACGCCAGAATCTTGAATATTTAGCGAGGTACAGCATCACGCCAATGCTTAGGACGGGCTTATCTGCTGAACACTTAGGCAGATAAATAAATCCACCTAGAGTTATAATACTAGTTGAAATATTGGCATTAAAAATGGGTTTCATTGTACCACAATTATAATTTTGGATGCAGTGGCCAGTGCCGTCTGCGATCATCATTACCCTATCTGATGTCTAATCAAAATATTAGAATCATCATGCATGCTAGAGGAGCATGCAGCTACAGGGCAGTGTCTAAATCTGCGGATTTGGCCGCTTCACAAGTTCAGGATGAATTAGCTGCAGACGCTAAATTGACAGGCACTGACCTAAGGAACCAAGTTTTGGCAAATAACTGAAAATGTCTTGGCAAAAAAATTTCAGATATCAATGCCTAAAGACCAATATCAAGTATGCATGGGTAGATATCAACTATTGATGGGTCAATCTTAAATTTCCATGGGCCGAAATAGTATCAATTATCCCAGAGCCATCTGGAGCATGATCTATGAAAGGCATATATGGCTGATATCAACTGAAAAGTATAAAAAGGCCTTAATTTCATAGTCTGATCAAGTTCTTATTATAACTTTTCTCATTAACAACTTCTATTCCTTCTTTCTTTCATTAATTACTTTGTTTCCCTTGAAAATACCTTATAATACGTATTAATTATACTTGAAGTTTCATTGGATCCTAAAAGTCATGCTTGAAAAATCCGATTACTCCGCAATTCCCCAGGGATTGAATGAGACCGATATTGTCAGATCTAAGGCCTCTATCAAAGCCCACAAGCGTCAACAATATCTTTTATACATTGTTGGAATTTGGGCTGTTGTCACAACTATCTTTGCTACTTACTCATTCAGTGTCAACTCTCACTCTATTAAGGAAACCCTTAATAGTTGTTCTCTTAAGGACCAGCAGGAGAACTATGCTGATCTCAATTCGCTCAGCAAGAGAAGTGCTTTCCGTCAGCGCAAGAGAAACCTTATCTTTATGGTTTCCGACGGTATGGGCCCCGCTTCTCTATCTATGACCAGATCTTTCAGACAATTCACCGAAGATCTTCCTATTGATGATATTCTCACTCTTGACAAAAACCTCGTTGGTTCTCACAGAACCAGATCTGCTGATTCTCTTATTACTGACAGTGCTGCTGGTGCCACCGCCTTTGCCTGCGGAATCAAGACATACAACAACGGTGTTTCTATCCACCCTGATACTAAGGTCCCCTGCGGCAATATCTTGGAGGCCGCTAAACTGGCTGGCTACACCACTGGTATGGTTGTTACTACTGAGATCACCGATGCTACTCCTGCTGCCTTCTCTTCTCATGTTGAAAAGCGTTTTGATAAGGATATCATTGCTCAGCAGCAGCTCGGTGAGAATCCTCTTGGAAGAGTTGTCGACCTTATGATTGGCGGTGGTAGATGCAACTTCCTCCCCAAGAGCAAGGGAGGTTGCAGAAAGGATGACCTTGACCTCGTTGAAAAGGCAAAGACCGATGGCTGGACTTACTTTGATGACCTCACTGGATTCAAGTCTCTTCAGAGTGGTCAGAATGTTACCCTTCCCCTTCTTGGTCTGCTTGCCCCCACTGACATTCCTTACGAAATTGATAGAAACTCTTCTGTCTACCCCTCTTTGGAAGATACCACCAAAACTGCACTGCGTGCTCTTGCTTTAGCCAGCGAGGATAACGATCAGGGTTTCTTTGTTTTGATTGAAGGAAGCAGAATTGATCACGCTGGTCACAGTAACGATCCTGCTGCCCAGGTTAGAGAGGTCCTTGCTTATGACAGAGCTTTCCAGGCTGCCATTGATTTTGCTAATGAGAGTGATACTGAGACTATCATTATCAGTACCTCTGACCATGAAACCGGCGGTCTTACCGTCGGCAAGCAGCTTGACCCTGATACTTATCCTGAATATCTTTGGCTTCCTGAGGTTCTTGCTAACACCACTCACTCTGGTGAATACCTTGCCGAGGCTCTTAAAACCTTCAATGGTACCGCGGAGGCTCTCAATACCTTTGTCACCAAGAACGTTCTACTTGAGGGACTCGGTATCAAGAACATTACACAGACCCAAGTTGACAGTATCACCAAGAATAAGGAGGATGCCATTGAGGCTATCGTCCAGATTGTAGGAACCAATGCCCAGATTGGTTGGACTACTCACGGTCATACTGCTGTTGACGTCAACGTTTATGCATATGCTAAAAACAGATATGTTATGGATAACATCATCAAGAGCAGACTTGTCGGCAATCATGAGAACACTGATATTGGCCTGTTCATGGCAGATTACCTTGATGTCGACCTTAAGGAGGTCTCCAAGGAGCTTACTAAGACTCCTTTCAAAACCAGTTCTAGTGCTTAAGATAACAGATGAGAAATCAAGAGTTTCTTTCCTTTTAACAATAAACAAAATAGACTGTAATATATACTAGATTAGGAAATCAGTTATTTCGTTTTATTTAATTTAGTTTGATAACAATAATAACAATAAATATATTAAGAAGAATATGAAGATAGCCGTTGTAGATTGTTTATCACACAAGTACCAAGTATTATCAACTCAACTGTTGTCATTGCCTCCTGGCTGCGGGATGGAGGCCGTATCAAGGATAGTCCAACGCGATTGAATGGCCTTAAGGTGCATTTCAAAAGTGAACCCCGTCTGCCACTCATACTGACAACTAAGCTCTAAAGCCTCATCACGCTCAGTTTGGTCTGTAATACAAGAAGCGGCACTCTTGTGCGCCCAATAAATAGTAATCCAGAAAAAGGGTTTGTCACAGGTTTTGAGCAAGCCCATAATTTGAATGGCGTGGTCGCGAGTACCCGGTGGCACAGTGACAAGCTCCGACAATGTCATGCCTGGACGCACATGTAGGGCCATAATGACGCCAGCGTGGTAAGTAACATTTGCAAGCATGGAGTACTCGTCAAATACGTGTATGCTAGGGAAAGTTCCTTGCAGGGACGGGATTTGCGCCATTGGCCGAAGCGGTTGTGGCAGTAACCTGCCATAATCCAGTAAATCGTTATAAATAGCGGTCCATTCGGCCAGGCGGGCGTTTTCGAGATACTCCTGGTAGGTAGGAACATGACAGCGGTGTGTGAAGTGGTTGATGCGGACAAGTAATAGGAAACCCATTTGCAACCACCATTCATTGGTATAGGAGCGTGGCAGCCGCTCGTTTTCAAAAATAGCTTGAAGAAAGTCAGGCTCCCAGCAGCAGCACACGTCGAACCGAAACGAAATGACAAGGTCCAGCGAGAACGAAAGCCCAACACAAATAGGAAACAAATCATTGGGGCCATCGTTCTGACTACTGGCCGGCGGGCGTCCCACAAAAAGCTCCTTAATTTTATGGTAGGCAATGTTAAGATCTACCAGTAACGTAGTGGTGTCAGATGCTAGAATGTTATATAAAAGAATAATCAGAGATGAGCAAAGGTGAAGCAATTTGCGATAGTACGGCGATGTCTCCAAATTATCTCTAATAGCGGCTAGTGCTCGCATCTTGTACTGCTCGGGGATGTCTCTTGACACGCTGCCGGGGCGCTGGGCATGCACGCCCCACGCGCTAATTGCCATAATTGAATCAAAAAGAACCCTTTCGTGCAGCGCAAGCCACGGCAAAATATGGGTGAACACAGAGTCAAAGGCGTAGAGGTTCATCAGTGGAGCAACATCCTCAACAAACCGTCTCATGAGAAACGCTTCAAATGGGTCACTCAGTGCGGAGCTGGGGTCAAGCTCGATAGAGGGCAGATGTTTATGGTTGTTATCGTCGTTGAGATTGGCAAGAACACGCTGAAAAACTACTGGTGAGCTCATGCGATAGCTACGAACTTTACTTTCTATGGGTTGAGATGAGTTCCAATGATGCGGGCTGCCTGAGGGCGAAAGTACTGGGGTGCTGGACTCATCGATTAAGTTTGCATGGCCAGACGGCTGAGGAGCATTTGCAAAGGTTTCAGAGGAAAAATCAATAGCAGAGGTCCAGTGGTTTTTTCCAATAGCAGCTGCAGACATGATCAATAATTGAATGATGTTATAGAAATGAAAATGCTGTTGAGGGTAATGTCTTCAGAGTTGTTGGTGGTGTTGGTGATGATGATATTGTCATCGAGGAGGGGTTTGTTCAACTCGGAATGCCGATTGGGGGTAGCCATAAATGCACGTGATACAACAGGGCCTATGAACGACAAGCCAAAAAAAGACAAGAAAATTCTCAAAGAACTCACCTTATTTTCTTCTCCTCACCCGTTTGGCAACAACTACCCGACGACACATATACGACAATAACATGAAACCATCAGTAACACGCACCAGAGCCGCTTTGACCGAGCTCTTTAACAGCCTTAAGATTACCAGCAGCAGTGCTGCTGCTGCCAGCACCAGTTCCGCTCAGCAAGAGTCCCGTCCGGTGGCAAAATGGAATGCACTAGCTAGGGAACCGCCATCAGACATTCCTCTTACAAAGGAAGAGGTCAGCCTGACCCGATTGCTTAACACCTTTCTCAAGACCGAACTCGAACAAAATTCAGTCATGTCACCTGTAACAGATCATTTTCTGGATCTATTTACGGGTCTCAATATCATTGACGCTACTGGCAAGCCGCCAAGCGGGGCGGCCCGAAGTGGTGCTCCGCGCATCATAGAACTTTCTGATAAACAGCTTGCCGAATTTCTGAATACTTGCAAGAGCGATGTCGCTTTGACGCAGGCTTTAGATGAGCTGTACTACCACTCTAGACTGACTCGGCCACTTGCGAGCGTGATTCTGCGCAATCCGGCGTTTACGACTGGCGTCCCTCACATGCACCATCTCGCTTTGGCGCGCCATGCGCCAGTTGGCTGGACGGTCAGCGGTCTTTTCACTTTTAAACTGCAGCTTGCCAACAAATACTGGGTGCTTGGGTGCAAGGACCGTGCACAGTCACTCATAATGCCTGAGTTTGAGGCGCTGTGGCTTCCCGCTGTACGCGACCAGACTGTGCTAGCATATGGTACCGTGTGGGCACTGGCGAAGGCCCTTTTTCTTTTTGACCGTGCCGACCTCGTGCGCAAACTTTTCCCAATTACAGCTGAGAGTACCAGCAGTACTAGCTCTTCTTCTAGCGAGCCGGCAAAGCTGAAACTGGCGACGGGGCTGCCGTTTTGGGTTGAGGCCCATAAACACAGTGATCTTGAGCTATGCGCCCAGATCACGCGTAATCTGACCTCGGAGCGCGGTGCCCACGGCCAGGAGTTTGTCTACGCTGTGATGCAGATTCTCAATGGCTACTCGGCGAGCGCTGCGGCCGAGGCAGTGAAGGAGCTTGGGCGGTCGAGCCACGTTGTAGGCGGTGCGCTGTTACTGCGGCTTGCCGAGCTGGTATGCGTGACACGCGACCAGAAACTATACGATGTTGTCAAGAGCTACCTTGATACTGTGCTCGGCAGCACGGGTATGACAGCGACTGCACATGCCAGCAAGGACAAGCTCTCGACGGCTCTGGCGTACCAGAAGCTGCAATCTTTCAACGCGAAACCTAGTAGCAAGCTGACGGGTGAAGAGTCCTCTCTTGATACTGAGTCTGCTGTGCCCGCGACCCATTACTAGAGCTCATGACCCCTGGGGTCTTTCCATTTCTCATTTGATCTCTCATTTCTAGTCGATTAACTAATTTTTTTATATATTTTTTCTTCTTGATCCTTATTTATATATATATATATTTTTAAAGCATGGCATATCTCATCAAAATAAAAAAAAAAAAAACACAGACATTCATTCTCCGTTTTAAGATTGTGCCAATTCTCATGACCACATTATTAACTGATATCTCAGGGAATTCTTTTTAGTTCTTTGACAACCATAAGGTTTGCCGAGGACACAAGTGTATATTCGGCGGGTAATACAAAAACAACATGTTAGACTGTATTCAATAAATTAGAAATGTAGCTATATAAATAAATATAAACAAAGATAAAAAAAATAAAGAGTAGAAACAAAAAAAAAAGAAGTATATATATATAAATAAGGAATTTTTCAGAATAAATAGTTAAAAAAAAAGAAAGAATAGATAACTGGGGGGAAGCCGGGAACGATTCTTTTTTTTTTTTTTGGAGGTTTTTTTTTGGAGGTTTTTTCTTGGGTAAAATTTTTTTAAATTTTTTTTTTTCGGTTTTTTTTTAAAAAAGTTTTTTGTCGTGTTTTTTTGGTGTTCCGTCGCGTTTTTCTAAAAAAGAAATAAACAAATAATTCTTTTTTAGGCTAACGCTGTCCCCCGGGACCTACCGTAGCGGGCTCGGTAATTTGCCTCCAGAGTATGGAGGAAAGGTGGGCTCATGCTCTACTGAGGCTTGACTGCATCATGGCGGAAGCAGCAGCGTTCATTGTAAGCACAGGTGCCCGTCCGCAACCAGTTTTGGCAGGGCTTGGAACGCCATTTGGGGGGACGATCAACCGCTTTTAGATCATGATCACCGTGAGCAAACTGGCATTTTTTACCGTAAGGGCAGCTGCCGTACCGAATAAAAGTAGCACACAGCTCGGTTTTGTAGAGCTCAGAGTTAACAATCAGACGGCCTTGCTGCTGGTTTTGCTGGTTTTGCTGGTTCTGTTGCTGCTGTTGCTGCAACTGAGCCTGCTGCTGAGCTTGCTGCGCAGAAGATGGCGGGGACGGAAGCGTTCCGGGGCTCATGGTTCCCATAAGCGGGTCTGACGACTTGCGGGTTTGCTTAGTAAGTGAGCTCACCCGGCGGTCAACGTAGCCAGCGTTGGCACTAGTGGGAAAGTCATAGGGCGGCGTACCACCCGGGTATTCATTAAAATTCATATACTGGTGATTATTGTGCTGCTGTTGCTGCTGCATGGAAAGGCCGTAGTGCTGGGGCTGCTGGGACGGTTGAGGCTGCTGCTGTTGCTCGAGAGGCGTGGCCCAGCGCACAGGGTAGTCCTTTGCAGCACCAGAATCAGGATCAATGTTAAAAAACTGGCAGTCGTTATAGCTAGGCAACTGTTGTTGCTGGTGCTGTTGCCGCTGTTGCTCTTGTTGCTGCTGATGCTGCTTTTGCTGTTGCTGCTGTTGCTGCTGCTGTTGGAAGAGCCGCTGCTGCTGCTGATGCTGTTGGTTGTCATAATGTGAAGATGCAGAAAAAACCGATGGTGACCAAATGCCACTGCCACCACTGGCACTACCGCTGCCGGTAGAGAAAACAGAGTTTGCAGTTGTAGAACGCGACAACGGCGGCGGCGAGCCAGACGACGAGAACGACGACTGGTGATGGATCGACTGGTAGTTGGTAAGATGCTGGGTGTGGTTGGTGGTGATGCTGTTGGGAGTGCTGCTAAAGCGGCGTCTCTGGAGGTCTTCATCGGGCTCGGATGGCGGCGATGCGGGCGGTGATCCCATCATGGTATACACGGCGCTGTTGCTGCGGCTTAGGCCGCTGCCAGGGATGACGACTACAGGCGAGACTGCGGCAAACTTGGCTGCGGTGATATCATGCTGCTTTTGTTGAAGAAAAGTGTCTTGGTTGTTACCCCAGAGAGATGCCAGAGGAGTACAGTGAGTGTCTGGTAAGGGTGGCATGAAGTGGGTTAAAGAAAAGAAAGGGCCAGTGAAGATGACGTTCACTTGAATACAGAAACGCGGGCTACTAAAGAAAGAGGAAGAAAAGAAAAGGAAAGGAAAAGGGAATGGAAGAGAAAAAGAGTTGGTATTTAGTCGTATATTTATTTCTAAATTTTTTTTTTTTTTTTTTTTTTTTTTTTTTGAATTTTTTTTTTTAACAGCAGTTATGTCAGTCAAAAAATAAAAAAAAAGAGGATTGACTGTATCATCCGTAGTACTTGTACTTCCATTATAGCCCAGTTCCAACGAACTTTGAGCCCTGGCTAAGTCGTCATTTCTGTTTTTGGCGATTTGTTCATGCCCTTTGAACCAGCGGTTAATACCTCGACGTCAAACAGCTGCTGCTGCTGCTGCCATGTCAAAACCACCTGGACCTGGCTTTCTTGCATGCTGTACGACCGTGGGCTGCGCAATTCAATTGTCTTTTCTCCAAGTCATCCCTTTATTGTCATTGCTTTGACAGTCAAAAATCGGCAATGATTGCTTGTCATTTGCATGCCATTTGCTTTTTTCATCCCGTAGATTATTGTTTTTCACTCTCTTTTATCATCATCATCGTTGACATATTTCTTCTCATCGCCATGCGCTGCACTCTGGTTACGCTTTAGTCGCTCTGTCAACGATAAACCGGCACAAACTATAATTCTTATTTATTTCAGGTTGTAATTGAATCTTTTTATTTATTTATTTTTATTATTTTTATTTATTATTATTTTTTATTTTATTTTATTTCATTTTATTTCATTTTTTATTACTATTTTTCAATGTAGAGTCAGAGCGTTAGGCTTGTACAGATCTAGCCAATCATCGTCAAAAATCTTTTTGGCCAACAAGAGAAAACCCTCCTTTCCAACATGCTTAGAAATGACTAACCCGGTTGATTCTTTATGAGCAGTCATTAATTGGGCATGCAGGCTAGTCTTTTGTTATTAAAGTTTTTCAATTACATAAACATTGACTAATTTATATTGGCTTACTGTTGTTTATAACATTAACCTTCTTCTTTGGGACAAGACCGGCTAGAACCTCCCAGACTTATCCTAATCAAGAAACCACGCATAAACCATAAACTGTCGTCAATTTACAAAATTCACCACCTTTGGGTCTTTTATTATTGATTTCTCTGTATGCGCTGCCCTTTGTAGATCTAAAAATCATTGTGTATTCATTTGGGATTATATCTTCATTATAAATCGTAACTCATTAAAGCTTGGCCTCACCGTAGACCTTCTTGAAAGACTGCTCAAAGTCGGCAATAATGTCGTCAATGAACTCAGTACCAACAGAGATACGGATCAGGTCCTCAGAGACACCAGAAGCAATCTTCTCCTCAGGAGTGAGCTGTGCGTGAGTGGTGAAGTAGGGAGCAATGACCAGGGTCTTGCTGTCACCGACGTTAGCCAGGTTGGAAGCAAGCTCCAGACTGTCGACAACGTTGGCACCAACGTCACTGTTGTCAGTCTTCTTAACACCGATGGAAAGAACACCACCAAAACCTCTCTTGAGGTATTTCTTAGCAGTGGCATGACTGGGGTGGCTTTCCAAACCGGGGTAGAGGACCCACTCAATGTAAGGGCTAGCCTCAAAGTACTTGGCCAGCTTGAGAGCATTCTCAGCATGACGGTCAGCACGGAGGGAGAGAGTCTCAAGACCCTGGATGAGCTGGAAGGCACCAAAGGGGTTGAGGGCAGGACCAAGATCACGGAGCAACTCGGTTCTCAAGTAAGTAATGTAAGAGACAGCGTTACCCAGGGCCTTAGTGTAGACCAAACCGTTGTAAGCAGCGGCAGGCTCGTTAAGGTGGGGGAACTTCTCGGGGTACTGGTCCCAAGGGAACTTACCACCGTCAACAATGACACCGGCAATGGTGGTACCGTGGCCACCAATCCACTTGGTAGCGGAATGGACAACAATGTCAGCACCATGAGCAATGGGGTTGACAAAGTATCCACCAGCACCAAAGGTGTTGTCAACAATAAGAGGAATGCCGTGCTTGTGGGCAACAGCAGCAATAGCCTCAAAGTCGGGAATAATGTACTTGGGGTTGGAGATACTCTCAATGTAAATGGCGCGAGTCTTGTCGTCAATGAGAGCCTCAAGAGACTCAGCAGAGTCGTCCTTGGCAAACTTGGTGGTGATACCAAAACGCTTAATGGTAACCTTGAGCTGGTTGTAGGTACCACCGTAGAGGTAAGGAGCGGAAACAATGTTCTCGCCGGTACGAGCAACACCAGAAATGGCAAGCAATTGAGCGGCCTGGCCAGAGGAGACGGCAAGAGCACCGACACCACCCTCCAAAGCAGCAACACGCTTCTCGAAAACATCGGTGGTAGGGTTCATAATTCTAGAGTAGATGTAGCCAGGAGTCTTGAGGGCGAAAAGATCGGCACCATGCTGGGAGCTATCAAAGACGTAGGAACTGGTGGCATAGATGGGGACAGCTCTGGACTTGGTTGCAGAATCAACGGTCTGGCCAGCATGCAGCTGGAGAGTATCAAAGTTAGAAGGCATTGTGAACTGAAGATATACAGTAAAGGGTGAATGAGAAAAGAGGGAAAACAAAAGCGGAGAAAGAAAAGAGATTGAATGATGGGAAAGTAAATGACTTTTATACTTTTTCCTGGAAAATTAATTTGAATAGTCTGATATTTGAGTTCTTAATAAGTCATAAATATGAAATTTGACTGGATCACCATTAGCCACATAATTTTTTTTAGAGACAATAACTCCATGGACTCTTGTTACTCTGAACTGAAAGAACCCAAAATAATCTTAATAGTGCAATGTAGACCTTTTCTTATGACGAATATGCTTCATCACTGACACAGTTGATTACTTTTAGAAAAAAAGAAGTAGATCATAGCCACCTGTCCTCTACTGCCCATGTCTTTGTAGATCGCGTCAATTGTAGTCTGTGATGGCAAAAGCATCCCAAGATTCAACCTTTATTTTGATATTTCACTCCGTATCGGCCTTTAGTGTGAGCTGCCATTTTCTCGCTTATTCTTTTTATTATTATTTTTTTTTTCCATTTAATTTAAAATTTTTTTATATTTTTTATTCACAATACTTACCACTAATAATCAAAATGTACGCAGAATGACACCATGAACAATGAATCCTAACGTGGTCTATGAGACAAGCATTGAAAACCACACTGATTTTAATTCCTTTTTCTATTGTTTATTTTTGGGAATCTAATCATAGCCCCTTTCATGCCAAAAGAGAGTTGATTAAAAAAAAACGTAAATATTCTATCGCTTGAAGCAAAACCAACAGTACAAAAGAGAGAAAGCTGATGGTATTTAGAAAAATCTTAGTATGAAGCAATCAATGTGTTTTAATTGGTAGAATCACATGAGATCACCTCAGTAAATAGAGAAATGACGATGGGGTTAGTGTAAATGTAAAAACAAAAAAAAAAACGATTTTTTGTGGAGCTAACCAAACCTTAACCACGCAGCCTGTTTAGCCGTGCATGTTCAAAAAGATTTGAGCCACTAAGCTCGTGTAACTGTGGCTGAGGAATTCGATTACAATGTTTGGGTTAGAAAAAATTCAAAAAAATTCACTAAAGTTACCCATCAGTTGCACTGGTTATTACTTCTTTTTTCAGCGATAACGGGCGGTTCTAGCAAATCAAATGGCTTTTGCGCTAGGACCAAAACTAAATTATTGTTAAACCTAGGTCTGGTTTTTTTTTTTTTTTTTTTTATTTTTGCTCGGTGTTTGACGTTATTCACGGAATGGTTGCTATGGAAATATTTTTTTACATCTTTATGAAAACAGAATTTATGCACATTCTGTATTCTCAAACTAAAACTGAAGTATAATGTTGTAAAGCTTTGGCTAAGTAGGTTTATTTTGGAATCTCTGTAGGCTATTATCCCTAAATACGACTTCTGACATACTCACAAACAATGATTCTAGCTTTGCTTGTGGTCCGGCTTGGCTGAAAATTTCTGTTGGGCGCAGTATTTTTTTTATCAGAGCTTATGCAAGAGAGCTTGAATAATTGTTGGAATATGATTAAACACCAACTAATAGAAAGAAGAAAACTACTAAGGACCACTAACACACAATGTCAAGTATTATACGTTAGCTGTAGACAGAAGGTCTAGTCGGGGAGCCATAATAATATTCTTAATGAGTATTGTTAGATCAATCACCGGGAATTCTCCATAGATTTTGAGTTAAGGGAGCACCAGCCAATCATCTTAGGCAGGTTAGGGTCATCCCCAAAAGATCGGAAATAGCAAATAAGAAATAAATGTCTAGACAGATACCCCAACAGCAAGCTAAGTCTTGTCTCAAGGGATACTATGAATCTCCTAGACTCGCTAACCAGAGCCAACGGTAGCTAGGCCTATGAATGCAGCTGCGTTGCACAGATACAAAATTTTTTGATGATGTCATACTCCCTCTATTTGGCGTACTCTCATAAATTGAGTTCATACTTGGGATCCCTTAAGCTAAGCCTAAAAGCCTTTTAATTGGTACCTTTAACCAGTCCTAGAACAGCTCTCAGGTCAACCAACCCACTGGAATTGACTAGTTAGTTTCTTAGGGATTTGAAGTTCAACCAGACAACTTCCTCAATGGTGTCAACAAACTCAACCCTTCTTTTTCAAAAAAAAAAAGTTATTGTAGATTATCGTGAGTGGGAACTGCACAGCTTCCCGAGAAGTTTCTAAAGATGTGGTTTCAGAGGCCATATTAATTGACCATTACAAATATATATATATATATATATATATATATATATATATATATATATTTATATATATGTATGTTAAGAGCTAGCTAGTAATATCGGTTAGATGTCAATATTTTAAGTTTACTGGACTAGTTGCTGAGGAGGACTGTGCCCCAAAACAAGGAAGCAGGCTAGCAATTAACAGGCTGGATCTAGACTTCGGGATGAAAACAGCTGGAAGCAATTCAAGTGTCTCTTACCATGCTTGATACAAGCTTGCCAGATTCACTGCACGAAAACAATCTTGCGGCTCATGGAAGAATCCCGGCCTTTTCGAATTCCTGCTTCTACAGGTACAGGTGCGCTACAAGTAGGTTCAGGGACCAGGCGGTTTTGGTCTCGATATAAACCTCCACGTCGGAAACTTAAATAAACCGATTTTACTGTTAATCGTCATACTACATACAACAGTATCAGATAATATGGGAATTCAACAAGGTTGAAACCTCAGAGTCAGTCCAGTGAATAGTTGCAAACTGTGCAGTAACTGGAGTTTTTCCATAGAAGCCCTCGCGAGTTTGATCTGTGCCAAAAAAAAAAGGCAAAGCTTTCGACTAAGCCTTTTTAATTTTATTTTATTATTATTTTATTATTAGGGTTTGGTTTCTCGGCGGCGGCGATGCGGACAGGCCTCAAGACCTAACTGCCAGCTAAATTGGAATGCAAGAAACGAAAATATGCGCTGAGATAGTTTTAATCATAAGAGCTTGGC
The DNA here is from genome assembly GCA_013365045.1 of Geotrichum candidum. Lineage (NCBI taxonomy): Eukaryota > Fungi > Ascomycota > Dipodascomycetes > Dipodascales > Dipodascaceae > Geotrichum > Geotrichum candidum. Next base: position 441,574 of record QQZM01000001.1, on the reverse strand, counting down.
ACCGTCAAATCTGTTCACCGGTTGCTTGTGTAAGTACTGTTGAATAATTAATAGTGGACCCGAGGATCTAAATGGAGGGTTCCGGTCATGTAAAGCTCTGGTTTTTTTTTTTTTTTTTTTTTTTTTTTTTTTTGCGATGATGAACTGATATTTGATAACATTGATCTTGTTGCATCTAGACCTCCCGGGCCATTGTAAGAGGCTGTATGACACGGAGTAAAATATCACTCACTTAGCCTTAGTTTGTATAATCCAATGCCATAGAATCGCTATGACGGCTTGGGCTTGAGAACGACTAACTTGGTCACATCCTGATGGAAACGACAAAAAAGCACGATATAAACTTATATAACGACAGCCAACAGGGGACTCAACCAGTCGGTTTGGTCTGGGAGAGTAATTCCGCGTACACCCAAAGTGAGCGAGAGGACTTCTTGGGCTAACTAGCTAACCAAGAATGGGTACAAACAGAGCAGTATAAAACTTGGCACGGGGCGATACGAGAGAGACGATGAGCAAATCGGATCTCGCTCTAGTACGACGCTCGGTGCTATGAATAGGGAGGAAGTAGGTGACTGTATAATCTGAATTGTTCAGCACATTTAGAAAAGTAAGCAAGAATCAAATCAGGTTTCATTCATTTTGCAGAACATGTTTATATTGTCATATTAATGAAATCCAATTTTGTCAATTCTTCTGTAGCACTCAAATACTGAAAGAAAAAACCCCATCAAACCGACCAGAAAAACGATAAAAAAAAGCACGTTCATGTGAAAATCTCAGATACGAAAAATGTTGCGACAGAAACGAGAAATTACAACATAAGCTGCAGATTGGGGCTTTGTACCTAGCACCAGTATGATCAGTCGGTGCAATCAATCCAACGGCTTTATTACGAGGGGTGGTCCGGTGGGTAGGATTAACAGTCTGAGAAACTAAACCTTTCTAAACGTGTTGTAACATGAATAGCTTCAACTACTAGGGTATTATCACCAACTATGGCGGGATACTCGAATGTAAAATAATGTGTATACCATAAAAATACAAGACGCAATACTAGCCCACTACTATGAAGCCCATCATGTGCAGTGGGAGCGTTAACTGATCAGCTCCGTTAAAAAAATAAATTTATTTTATTATCTGATTTTGTCTTTTGCTGTTTTGTTACTTGTAGTGTAACATTACGATTTTGAGATAATTCTCCGAGATATATTGATATTTTTGTCTAGCTGATCATATGTATTCTTTGCGCAAGTTCTGAAAAGAAAAAGAGAAAGCATTTTTTATAAAAACAAAGAATTCATGTCAAAGTTTAGTTTCCTTTAGTTTATCATATGCGATGTAAGGGTATTGCCTCTAAGCTATCTACATAGTTCTGAGGTGCTCGCCTAAAACTGCCAGGATTAGCAAAGCACAGCAACAACAGTAGATCAGATAGAATTAATGACTGAGTCTGATTTCAAAACTAAATAACTTTTTTTTTTTTTTTTTTTTTTTTTGCTGTGCAGTACGCTGTGTATATGTGTAGATGATATGCGTGTGGGACCAGTGACAAGCATTCTGTCAGTTGCTTCTCGCTAACAATGGCAATGTTGGTAAGGCTGCTGACCTTGAGTCTTGGTTCTTTTATAAAAAAAATACATGTACTGTCAAGTGACTGATTTGATTTACTATAGAAACGCACGTTGAGGTTATTGTTTCTTGTTATGCCAACATCCGCATCAGCAAAAATAAACCAACCAAAAAGAGGTTATTGATATGTGTATCGGTGGTCACCATGTATAAAGCACTAAATTTAATTATAAAATTAAAAGAAAAAAAGAAAAAAAATAGCAAAATTCCCATCCCCTGGTAAGATTATTTCACTGTACAGAAATAACAAGCAATTAAGTTGGTCGATTAGCTTTTACCTGGGGTTCTCGGGACACCATGGAGGTTTGAGAATGCCGGAACAATAGGACCGACTTTTCTACAAGGCGTTTTGGGACAAAAAAAAATAGACAAAAAAAGATGACATTAGAAGCAAAATGCCTTAAATAGCAGAACGAATACTTTATTCTAACCAAGTTTTGCTTTGTGGAATATCGTCATGGCTGAGCCATTGGCGCAGTTTTCACAAGCGCTGAAATCCCAATGACACAAAGTTTTGACTTTCCCAAATGGGGACGGTCTCTTTGGCATTGTTGGGTTTGGGTTTTTTTGTTTTTAGCCGTGTTTGCAAGTCTTGAGGCAGGTACCAAGTAATCAACCAAACGTTCTCAAGAAAGGCAAATTGACATGATTCGAATCAAAAAAAAAAAAAAAAAATATCGCGATAATTTTATGGGACTATAACCATTCTTTATTGTCACGATTTTTGAATAACAAAAATGAGTGAAAAGGACATGCTTGCATTTTTTAACAAAAAAAAATACAAGGGAGGGTCGTGACACAGAATATTTAAAGTACCATGTGTGTCCAAAGATTTTAACTGGCGAAGAAGGTGTACAACGTTAAATGATTATATCGCAATAGTTAAAAGAAGAAGAACCGTACTCACATTTATATAGTGCCAACATACCGGCCGAGGTATTAGGGCCAAAAAAAAATAAAAGAATGATGGGAGTCATGGCTTGTATTGGTATTTCTGGAACAACCTGATCTAAGCCTTTTCAAGTTTCATCAAACTCAATGATTGCAACCAAATAACCCGTGCGATGCCATTCCGTTGACTGGATATTATTCTTCCTGCCAAGCAGCATGGGTAATCATCAAGAAAACAAGATTTCCAAGATCTCAAACTTGACAATGAGGGCAGTTGTTTCTGGGCCAAAATAATTGTTATTCTCGGGTCATGATTGAAACATAAGCGAAAGAACAACAAATGGGATTCACAGCAGGTTCTCATGAGTTTAGCAATCTTTTTAGGTTTTTTGAATGTGACTCTCGCGGGCGTTATGGGGCAGATTATCACTATACAAGTTGCCATCGGAAAAAAAAGAAATGAAACCACCAACAATTGAGAATCTTTAAAAAAAAGTTTATTTGTGTATGTGTGACTTGATTATTATTTATATCCTTTGAATCCCTGTATTTGCATCATCTTTTTTCTTTCTCTGTAGTTATAATCAACACACACACAGACAAACCTGATAATGAAAAACATCCAGTCCTCTTCGGTTCTAATTCTGAGAATTGTGCAAGTTCTCAATACCATCTTGGTGCTTGGCCTCTCCGCCAACACTGTCCATGGTACTCGCTCTACAGCACGCTACTTTTCTGGCTACTATTACTCCTACTCCTACTATAACGGCACTGATGCCTTCACAATTTTCCTTGCTGTTTGGTCGCTTTTAGTTCTTGCTTACCTTCTGTTGGCACCTATTTTCCTTTCTGTTATTGCCATTCCGATAGTTTCTTTAGTTATTGAACTCATCACTGTGATTTTCTGGTTCTCTGACTGGATTGCGCTTGCTGCTCTTTGGGGACCTTTTAGTTGCGGCGGTGTCAACTTTTGTGGTACTGGCAAGGCGTCGGCCGCTTTTGCTGCTGTTAACTGGGTTTTGTTTCTTGCCACTTTTATTCTGATTGTTATCAAATCGGTTCCATTCATCAAGAGCGGTGTTTTTTCAACCAAGGAGCGCTTTGCTATTGGCGGAATCCTCCCGACTGTTGTCGCTGCTCCTACTGCGGTTGACATTGAACAGCAGCAAGCCGCTGGTGTTGACCTTGACACTAACCTGTCTAACAAGGAGGTTTTCTCACCCCAAAATACTCTTGACGTCTCACCTAATACCGGTTATGAGACACAGCAGGTGAACGATGTGAATGCGCAGCCCACTGTGAACGCGACACCCGTTGTGAACGTGCCGCCTGCTGGTACCAACCTGTAAGGTCGTTGTCGAGCTTTTATGATTTGTTCTTTTTCTGTCTTGTATTTAAGACTATGTATTTTTTAATTTTAATTGATTTTTTCGCTATTCCCAAAGGAAACCTTTAAAAGTCAGTCGTCACAACTTTGAATTCCCAGCGTGGCTTTGAGTTTACCCAAGTGCGGCTGAGGCAGAATGCAGGCACAGTAGTAAAAAAAAAAAAAAAAAGAATACTCACGTTATTAATGAGGCCTGTACATGTTACACACACTGAATAATAATGGGTAGGCTACAATGTGGTAGCAACAGTAGTTGCACTCAACATTGGAAAAGCATTTGCTGAAAAAACCTGGATAAGCCAGTGAATTCCTTTATTTTTTGTATTTGAATTATTATTATTATTATTAATTTTTTTAGTCATTTAAACAGTCAATTAACTGAACACTGATAGCAAAAGAATATGCATTAAATAACATAAAATACGGCTTCACCTGTACAAGCATACTTGGGTGCCCCCATGATCCCCCAAAAAAAAAAAGAAACTTTTGCTGTTGAACACACAGCTCAGAAAAAAAAAAATACCAAATGTCAGCTGATCCACAGTCTGTTTGGACAACCATGGGAAATAAACAGTTTCAGTTACTCATGTACTTATGACTTGGGGTATATGACTTTCTTTTAATTATAGATGGATATCTATTGGCATGCCTGTGGTCGCAGATATATATATACTAGTGTTATTTGGTTACAACTAGCTGGTTTATGATATACAATTGCCGTCAACACTGGAATTACTCAGTAAACATGTTACTACATGTTCCGTTTCAAACCTCCCTGTAAACGTGCCAGGTAATTGATGTAGCCATGGAGTCTGATGCGCACGGCTCTAATAAAGATCCATAAGGTAGGCTGACATTGCTAGGTAATTATTACAGAAAAGTACGTTTGAAGATATTTAATTGCATGTTATCATGATACCGATAATAATTATTATTTTAAGGCAGGGCTGTGAAATTCTGTAAAAAGAGGCTTCAATCAAATCCAAAAAAAAAAAAAAAAAAAAAAAAAAAACATGTGCGGCTGACACCAGACAAAAACGCAACAGTAGTAATGTCCAACATATTGGGAATCAAACTTGGTCATTTCTTTCTTGATTTATTTAAACTGTTTTACCTAAACAATTTCTATTTAAACATGGTTAACAATGGCAATAATTGTGCCCAAAACTTGACTTGGAATGATGGCTAATAGTTGTGCTCAAATATTTTGCTTGAGGTAAATGTTCTTTTTTTGCTTTCTGAAAAAAAAAAAAAAAAAAAAGAAATAGCGCATCTGTGTGACGTCACACTTGTTAATGTCAAACAATAATGTTTTAACTAAAATGTTTATCAGAATCTATCAGAATCTTAGTTAAACCAAGTTAGAAAACCAAATGAACTATGTGGAGACCAAAGCTATTAGTGCATTTGGTATAAAGTGTCTCATCACATCGAATGATGCTTTTATACTGGGGTTTGGTATGGCAAGTACTACAAACACAAAATAATGTTACCGTCCATATCATAACTTAGCCACAGTATCATTCCCATTAAACACCTAATGGACCTCTTACAACCAACCATCCTGGCTACTGAGTAAATTTGCCTTGGTCCAAGCTATAACAGACTTTTACTGTACTACAATTATAATTGAAATTTCTTGGACTGCTTGAACTCCGACCACCTTAACAAAAAAAAGCCGACTTTTTATGGTCACAAGAATAAATAGGTCTGGTGGCTTTTGTGTAACCAAAGACACCTGAATCACGTTTGACTACAGCTTTGCTATAAATGAGTTCCAGCTAAAAAGAACAAACAAACAAAAAACCAGTGTCGTTCTAACTTGTCTTTGTGTGCGTTACTAGTTGATACTTGGAACTTGAGTATTAAACTATCGCATATTTATAATGACAGCCTTTGTATTGAAATTCACTGAATTTGGTGAAATCCAATGCAGGCTAAAACCCCAACCAACCAACCAAAAAAAAAAAAAAAAAAAAAAAAAAAAAAAAAAAAATTAACGGTGAGATTCCTTTAATATACATCTTGATCAAAATAATAATAATATTATTATATTTATCACATTTTTCAAAGGTCAACGTTTCAAAACTTGACTAGAAATATTTTGAAATTTTTTTTTTTTTCATTTCAAATTACTTTTGTACCTTCTTTTTTTCTATTCATTCTCTCATTCACAGACATTCACTCTCTATTTTCCCCCTCTAATGGCAATCAACTACTCCTTTGACCCTTTGAGAATTACCATACCACACTCTGAAAGCGGTACCAACTGGTTTGCCGAGCTTGATCACCAACCATCACCAATACAAGCACCATTACCACAAACACTACAACCATCATTGCAACAACAGCAGCAATCACAGAAGCAAGTGCAACAGACAAAACCGCAACATGCCCAAAATCGTCAATCCTTAACCCATCTGCGCCAGGAGCAGCAGCCACTAAATAATAACAGGGTGACCTCAACGGTGCTCGAGATTCCACCACACCACACCAATGTCCTGCCACCGCTACCCTCCGTGGCACCGCTAACACCACGCACCCTGCGATCCACAGTCCCGTTCTCACCAACCTCATCCTTTGATTCACATCCCTCGCCATCAACGTCACTGCTACAGCAAGCCCTATGCAGCGATCGACCACCCCCCATTCCACCCAAAAGCCCTGAGCGCGGTTCCCCATCATCGTCGCCATACCTCCACGGGTTTTCCAAAAACAACCGCATCATTCACACAGCTTCGTCCTCGTCATCGTTACTCCGCCTGCAAAAGCTCATTGAACCTGAGTCTGGCTCTGCTGGAGCGCTTGACCGCTGGGTGACATGCTTTGCTATCGTCAGATTTGATGTCGACATTGGGCCTGACCTTAAGATTATCCAGCCCGCAACCGTTGCCCTTTCCGACGCTGACTACAAGTTGATATCATTCTCATCGCTGCCCGAGCGCTCTATTAACACTGTTGAGGCCAAGGCACAATTTCACGCATTTACATTTAAGTCAACAACATTCGCTAACACCACCCTCCATGGGTATGCGCTCTTCTCACAACAGCGCAACTATCGCTCACCACGCGGCTACGACCAGGAATCGCTTGTTATCATCTCCAAGCTTAACTACCCGCAGGTTTTCAACGCTTGTTTGCAACTTACTCAGGATACTATCGAACATGAGTTGGGTGTCAGCTCACCCATAATCAGAAACTCAACTGGCTTTGTCCAGGCTCCTGATTCAATTAAGGTTTCCATCATTCAGACTGCCATTCGAAATATTACTAAATGGCCGAGCCCTGAGCCAAATTCCACTATTGAACTGCCGTTTTTAAGCACGACTATACATCTCTCCATTCCACTTTACCAGGCGCAGCCGTTACTCGGAATTACGGATCTCGACACTCGCAGCGTTTACTTTCACTCGGCCAATGCCAAGAATGGCAGTGCTGAAACAACAGACAGTGACAGCATAACAGCCAAGGCTGACAGTTCGAGGGTGCCGACTGACCCACATTCTTCGATCCCCGTGATTACTGCAACTGAACCTGCCAATAACTGGGACTACATGCTCAATTTTGTTTCCGACATTTCAGATCTTTATCTTTTGTACGAGTACATGCTACTTGTTAAGCCGATTGTTGTATATGCAAGCTCGCCGCATCAATGCTCAACCTTTATCTCCTTACTAGTGGACTTGATTCGGCCTGTACCTTACTCTGGCCGCGTCCGTGAGTACGTGACGATCCACTCGTGCAACCCGGGCGACCTTGACGCTGGAGGAATCACTGGCGTCACAAATCCATTTCTGGTCAAGGGAATCACAAACCCCGAAACTCTAGTTTTTGTTCTTTCGCCCATTCCTGGCAGCTCTGATCGTATGCTGTATGACCGGCCTGTTGTCGAGTACTACCGTGATGTGCTGGCTGATAATAGTGTTGTAATGGGCCGACGGGTCAACAGCGGAGTAAAGAAACCTCACGGCAACGCACAACCCATCAAGCATACCAAAGCTTCTGCCAAGCATCAGCAGCAGCCCACATCGTCCTGGGGCTCGCGCCTATTTTCGGCATTGTCAAGCAGGACCGATACACACAAGATCAAAAAAACCAAGATATCAAGCCCACTGCTATCGACATTTGTCAAGCTGCCGTCGGATGTGCAACTAGGTGGACTCAAGTCCTCTCCTGTAGCCGTGTCAAACGACATTGAGGAGGAGATGCGTATAAAGCAGCTCATGAAACAATCGCGCAAGGAGATTGTCAAACAGCGGCTTTTTTTCCCGGACCAAAAGTTCATTGGCAGCCTTCACAAATACCTTGACACGATCAATGCTGCCATCCCATCAAATGGTGGTCTTGTCAGACTGGTTGATGCCAATGGTGAGTTGCCCGTGGCTGCAAGCCACTCTGCTGATTTTGCCGTCAAGTTCCACTTTTCCACGGTCACGTCCAAGTTTTTAAGTCCACTTGGATGCTATCTTGATCCTGTTAAAGACGGGCTTGCGTTTTCACGTGCGGATTTCATCCGCGATCTTAAGCGCTCGTCCATTCCCCCGAGCAACAGTCAAAATAGTGAGGATTACGGAACGACAAGCAATGCTGATGATAACAACAGCATCAACAAAAATGAAGAGGCCAAGGCCAAAACCACGCTTGCCGCAATTGGTGTGAACAGCGACCACAACCGCAGTAGTCCGTCACTGTTGGTTCGGCCTAGGCCCCGCGAGAGCATCCGCAACATGAAGCGACGGTCAATGATTGTGACTTCTTCTTCTTCCACGCACGTACCTTTACTTGATTCTCCAGTAGGGGGAAACCGGCGTTCATCCATGCTTGAAATATCAAACTTGGGGATCAACTTTGGTAGTCCTGGAATGGGTATCCACCCTGTCAGCAGTAGCAGCGCTGCCCCAACCAGCACCACCAACAGCAGTAGCAGCAATTCTAATGGCGGCAGTGGAAATACTAACTCCACCCGTAAGGTTAGTGAGGCTATCAATGAGATCCAGAAACAGCTGGTCTACCGCACGTTCTTGGATACTTGCAATTTCCGCGGCTGGCTTGAAATGAATAATGTCAAGGGCCTTCAAAGCTAACGAGAGATGGCGACATTTACGGAAAAGCGATGAATAACTGTTGGTTATAGACGTTTGCCTTTTTTTTTCTTTTTTTTTTTTTGATGTTATTTTGCATGTACATTTGTGTGTGTTTTTCTTCTAATTTCTTTCTTCATTCTTTTTTCTTTTCATTTTGTCATTATTTATTTTCATTTAATGTTTCTTTTTCGATTTTATCTAGTTTAATACATATGAAGTTTACTTTTTTTTTTTTAAAGAAAAAAAAAATATCGTAGTGTGAATATAGGAACATGAAAAGAATCCCTTCTGGTATTATTACAAGGTTTGTCAGTTGCTATATAGTTATAGATAGATAAGGGCATGGCAGAGATTAGTATAATTCCACACTAAACAAACCAAAGCCATACCACCCGAGTTGAAAAAAAGAAAAAAAAGAATATATCAGCCCTTTTACAAGACGTGAAAAAAAATATTATCAATTATGGTTTGGGCGGTCAGACCTGTCATACATGTAGAATCTACCAAAATGCGTGGCCCAAGCTGGGTATACTTGTCAGTTTGATTTTGCAAATGATTGAAGATTAACCACATTGCTTTATGGGGAACCAGGCATGGATTTTCAAGGCTTATATTGCTTCTTATTCATGCTAAACTAGTATATAAGTTAAAGGTGGGTTTGATGAGTAGTTCCATTTCTCGTGTTGGCTGCCAAAAAAAAGTCATTTGATAAGACTAAGGCCCGATTGAAAGAGCAACCTTTCCCTAGGCAACTGAGAGCACCTGGGGAGAGTTTAGGAGATGGTTATCTCAATCCCTTGATAGGATCTATCGGAGACTGTGTTAGTGCAGTTTTAGAGGTAAAGGGACGATGCTGTTAATGTATTATTTATATGCTACTCAGCTGCTAAATAGCTAACTGTTCTATAGAGCTGATAGCATCTGATTGTTTTGTGTGAGATCATGACTTGTATTCTGTATGAGATCATCATGACTTGCATTTTGAATAAAAGTTTTGGAGACTGTGGGGAATGACTTTTTGACCAAAAGCTGTGTGTGTGTGTGTACTGGATATTACCGAGGGTAAATAGAGCCAAACCGCATTGAGCACCGTGGTTCCTGCCGAAAGGTTCCCCAGAAGAAATTCTCATTTCTGGCCCCGAGCAAAAAAAAAAAAAAAAAAAATAGAAAGCTACCGTAAGGTCGAGACAATTAAATACCAGGGCAAAACCAACCGAAAAAAAGAGAGCGAACCAATCGAGTGTACAAAAAAAAAAAAAAAAAAAAAAAAGAACCAACCGAGTGTACTCAATCTAATGTACTCAAGTTAAGACCTTTTTTTTTTCTCCACGATTTTCCCACTGCTTTCATCACCAACAATCAGAAAGACAAAAATAAAAGACCAAACAACAATGTCTGCTTCCATTCTTACACCCGCGCGGATCCAGGCGCTGGCCAAATTCCCCCATCTCCAGCATACCTGGCATTTCATTGCGGCGGCAACCCTCAGCGTTTGCAATGAGCCCGGCGAGATCCCCCAGCTTTACACCCACGTTCTCAATTCGATTGCGCCTAATGCTGTTGCTGCTGCCGCCCCTGCCGCCGCTGCTGCCGCCACTCCTTCGTCTACCGAGGAGGCACCCATATCGGAGCGCCTGCACGTAACCCAGCAGTTTCGCGAGGCGCTGCTCAAAGCCGCGGCCCTGGCCGGCCTCCCGCGCACCATCAATTCCCTCACGCAACTCAAAAACGTCACCCCCGTGGAACTCCGCGAGACCCGCGTTCTCCGGCCCGTGCACGCGCCACCCCCCGTGGCCGGCGGCCCCGCCGAGGTCGGCGCGGACTTTTTCTCCAAAGTCTACGGCAAGATCACCAAGCGCGTGCTAGGCCAGCTTTCCACCGCGTACCCGGATCTGGGCTGGTACACTATTGACCACGTTTACGATCCGTTGCTTTCGTTTACGGGCGTGCTTTCGGCCAAGGAAACCTCGCTTGTTGTTATTGCGTGCCTCATCCCCCAGGATGTGAACCCCCAGCTTAAGGGCCACCTCAAGGGTGCCCTGAACAATGGTGCTACGCCCGAGGAGGTTGGCAGCGCCCGCGATATGGCAATCCTTATCAGCGAGTGGTGCGGCATCAAGTGGAAGAACCCCGTTGCCAAGCTGTAGATAGTTCTACTGCAATATATGTAAGCAAAATTTGTACAATACAGTAAACATCTTTATTCAATTCTATGTAGAGTTGGGTTAGCCATGGTTTCATGGTAAGCTGGTCGTTTTCGTTGCTGACCAGCTGGGTGCGTTTCAGTGATGCCAAGGGACCCCAATCGGGTTCGCTTCAATGGCATGTTGAGCTCGGTTGAGTAGTAAACATCACCGCTGCTAAATTGCATCAAGCCCTGCCTATTACCGGGAGGGTTCTCTGCTGCGGCTACTGCAATGATGTTCTGTGGCATTGGCAGGTAGGAAGAATCCAGCTGTTGATGATAGAGTTGATGCTGTCGCTGGCGCTGAGAATAGTCAAGTTGCTGCCGCGGCTCAGTCTGTGAGCAAGAGAGGTCTTTGGAAACTTTTCTTAGTTGGCGCAAATGGCGTTCTTGCCATTCGGAGGGGAAGCTCCGCGGCGTCAGGATTCTGAATTCTGACTCGGGCTCGTGGCGGTACTTGTTAATGCTAGCACGGGTACAAGCACGCCATTTGCGCTGCTCGCGCGCCACCTCGTCGTCACCAGGACTGGGCCTACGATCGCAACCGGGTGATTCTCCTGGCTCATCTTTTTCCTCTTCGCTTGCAGTATCAGAAGCTGTGCCGGGGAAAAAATAACTGCTCCCCGCGGCCGCTGCCCCCATCTCTATTGGTGCAAAAAGCAGGTCTAGCCACGCCCTAACTTTGGAATCATAAGGCATATTGGCCTCCTCGTGCGGAAAAAAGCTGGCTTCCCTAAATAGCCGCTGTTGCTGCTTACAATAGTCACTCAAACTGGTCTTTTCGGCAACAGCATCAATGTTAGCATTGGAAGCTGACTGAGTGACTGTGGTAAACTTTTTAAAGCATCTGTAGAGGCTCATATGTTTGTAAAAAGTTAATAGAGGCTTGTAAAACACAAACGAAATAGTCAGATATGAATTGGGTTAATACATACTGGGCGATGGTGCGCCTGGATCGTTTGACACCAAGTTCTTCCATCCTATGTGGTATCAGGAACGATCTAAACACTATATTTATTACCAAGGCTGCAAAAACTACCTAAAAATGATGAATAAAAGACTGAACAAACACTAGGTTTATAATTCTAAATGCAAAAGTGACGCCGATAAATGAGAGTTAATGATGAAAAGAGTGAGTGTCTAACAAGAAAAAAAGGACGTTGATGAGCCTAAACTACGATAAAAAAAAAAAAAAATAAAAGCAAGTTTTTCTTGAAGGACTAACAGATTGATTGTTGCAGTTGGATCTGGACATTTCAACATTGGTACTGTGGAGTTCTAAATGTGTTGATGTAGTGGTTCCGTTTTCACCACCTTGTTATTACTGGGTAAATGGACGGCTATTACAACCCCGGTGTCACAAATATTCTTGGTACCGTTCAAATATCAGCTTCTATAAATGCACCAGCATAAAAAAAAATTGTAAAATGAAGCAAAAAAACAGCTTCAATTAAATAGAGATATAATCAAGTTATAAAGCCTTGATTACTTTTTAAAGTAACAATTAAAAGCGGCTTGGCTTTATTTTTTGCTTGGTTTTGGCAGAGTGAAGACTAAACAATCTTTTATAACTACTTGATTGAAATAAAAATATCAACACTTGGGACTTAGTACAGTTTTAGAAACAAGTGCCCTTGAACAAACCTTGAGCGAGATCAGTCAACAATACAACCCAAACATCACGGAATTAGATTTCATCCCATGCAAATGAGATTGGACAAACCCATAATTCGGTCGGTTTTTTCAGGGTCTGAATAATATCAAAAGAAATAAGATCAAGGCTTTGGTGCGACTTTTAGAAGATAAAAAAAAGAGAAATAAATAAAATCTTGACGTTCAAAGATGTCTCTAAATAATTGTGATATTGTCAGTTTAAAGCTCTAACCATTGACAAGAGACTGACCATCATGTAGATGGCTACTGGGGCTGGTCCAGATGTTAGCCAGCAGTTTTATTTACATAAACAGATAATCAGTTTATTGTTCTTACATTAAATAGTCACAACCACATTTATAAAACAAAATAACATGCAAAGAAGACATAAATTTCAAAACATTTGTCTATGAGACCAGCAAGGTATCAGTTTTTGCACGTATTCTGAGTTTAAGCGTTTAATGGCGCTGAATCCTCCATGAATAATTTCATGTGGAAAGGGACTCATGCGATATATAACACCCAGTAGACTGATACCAGCTATTAACACGCAGTAAACCCTTAACAAGCTGCTTAATCAAGCGAAACATCAACAAGGAGGTTGCAATATCGAATCTAAGAACTTGACCGCCAGTGGTAACTGGGGTTATGAATTCAACTCTGTTACTAAAACTTGTCCATATGTACCAGTCACACTATAGAATTTGGTTTTTTTTATTTTTTTTATTTTTTTTATTTTTTTTATTTACAAATCTCATGTATCTAAATGGTGAATAAGTGATTGATTATTGAAATCCTAGAGTCTTTAATGTTTAATTATTTATCCAAAAGAAATTGTCGGTTCGAAGGCTGCATAACCCTAGATAAATCTACATCTAATGAGTTACATTCTTTAATAGGAAATACGTAGAAATCTTTAAAAACAAACACACATTTTAATAATGTTTCTAATATATACCTTACGTGCGGGAATTGCCAATAGTTTTTACAAGATCCTATTACCAGGTTTAACATCCTCCCATTTTGAAATAATAGGTTTCAACATGCAGTATTCACATTCTACCTAAGATAGATGGAGTGAAAATCCGTTTACTATTTCAATGCCCACAAACTCCATGAAAATATATATGAAAAGACATGGAGCTTTACAGCATGTCCCAATGAGACTAAATGATTGTATTAGAGATTTACAGTTGATTTCAAGATTTTGACGTGTCTATCTCCATAAGTTTCCAAATATGGCTACTGGGTCCCCTTGACTTTTGAACCTTTGGACATAATAGGTCTTACTTGATAGGGGCCAGAATCACTTGGTTATGGGCAATGATACCAAAACTCTACAGGCTTTAATTTCCTCGAGTACTTTGAGCAAAGCAGAATTGACAAAAAGGGCTCATAACTGCGGGTGAAACCAGCTGCCAGCTGCGTTTACATTTTCTGTCGCATGCAAATGAGATAAGCCATTTGGTAGGTGCTACACTATCAAATTAATAGTGGTTGCATATGTAAAGAGGTATACACAAATACATATAAGCCTATATATGCATGTGAGTGTTATGTATCACAGGCTTCCCTTAACACATGAAGTTATTCATAGAGAACTCAGTGCCATCGAATATTTGAGCTTATAATACGCTAATACTGCTACCTTGCCAGTCTCACAGAGGCAAATGTTCTGAAACTCATATCTTCGTTACATGTCATTTTGTTTTATACATTTGTTTATAACTATTTGATGTTAAAACAATAAACTGATTATCTATCCATCTATATGTATGCGTGGGCCCACATACAAAAAGAGAGAGCGGTGGGCTGAGAAAAAAAAAAGGAGATTGATCGCAGATTCCTTTTGTATGCCAGCGTCAGCAATACATGAAGCTTGCCAAGATACTGCAATTCACTGTGCATGAATGGCAAAATTGACGCTATCAACCCAGAAAAAAAAAAAACCAAATTGCTGCCACTTGACTTGTGAGGCCGCTTACTTGACCATGTATACTAGTGCTGTGATATTCACACGGACAGGAGTTATCCAACTTATATTAAAAACAAAAAAAAAGGGGATATTTTTGCAAAAGGATGATGAGCTTAAGTTTTCTTGGCGCCTGTCAGTGGAACAAGAACAGCCTATAGAAAAAATTTCAATTTTTTATTTTATTTTCTGCTAGTTTACCTAATGGCACGTGAAGATTGAAGTTTATCTGCTTTTTCTTTTTTTTATCATTTGATAATATATGAACGAAAAAAAAAAGAAAAAAACAATCAATAAAAGAGCGCGTGCACATAAGCGCCGACGCGCCGGTTTGGGATTTTTTTTTAGGCTGAAGCCACATTTCTGCTGAAGATCGCTAGGTGACCCGGGGAAATATCAACAAACTATCACTCTAAGCGTGATAGATGCATCGCTACAAATATGACAGAAACATAAACTACACGACCTACAAGTGTAGCTATCAAGGCGCCTTGGACCTGTAATCGTTAACAAGAAAAAAATAACAAAAAGTGAAGCCAAATTAATTAAAAATTACACAAACGCAAAGCCAAAATCATAATAAAACATTCAAAAAATTTTAAAACGCAATATTTGTTGTTACATCACAAATAATTAGTTCTAGTAAAAAAAACAATGTTCTTAGATAAGAAGGGCAACGGCACCAACGGCGACAGCACCGAGCATGGAGCCAGCAACGTGAGCAGCGGCACCAGTGGAAGGCTTGGCCTGGCCGGTGCTGACAGTGGCGTTACCGGTAGGCTTGACAGTGGAGTTGCCAGCAGGGACAACAGTGGGGACGGCGTGGCACTTGTTATCGGAGCAAGAGGTGATGGTCTTGGTGATAACGGAGGTGGCAACGTGAGTGTTGGTGGGGTGGGCAGTGACAGTAGAGTTGTACTGAGCAGAGGCAACGGCGGCAGCGGCGGCAACGGAGGCAACAACGGTGAACTTCATTTTAAAATAGTGGTAAAGAGCGGATAAGTTTAGTAAACGAGTGACAATGACTGATGTAGTGAGGAAAGGAAAAAAGAAGAGGAAGGAAGCTACGGGACAGAGGAGGTTTAAATAGTTTTCTTGTTTCTCATATTCAAATTGGGGAAATGATAAATCAGGTCAACTCAGACAATTTACTAGAAAGACAGCAAAGGATGAAGGTCCAAAAAAAAAGGGGCATTATCCTAAACGTTTCGAAGTACCAAATTTCATATTTTTCCAGTGTATTTTGAAAGCATATAAAAGTCAATAGTACCTGTATATAGATGTATGCACTTGTGGGTATGATTTGTAGACCAGGCTGTATTGGGAAATAGAGCGATGAGTAACCACACACAAGCGCACTTGGTACTATGGATGATAAAAAATAGACATAACGTTGAAACAGTAGTACCTCCTGCTGCTGTTAGTACTGCTTTTTCTGGTACTTCTTTTTCAGTCAGAGTTTTGTCTGGGTACACACAATAATGCATTGCGAAGCTTGCGCACTTGAACCTTCCCCTTAATGCCCACAAAAAACAATAACAAAAGAGGATTCATACATTGGGGATTTCTAGCAGCAAAATGGTGGGGAATCTAAACTGGAATAAGGATGTCTCTCTAGGCGGCCAATAGTTATGTGCGCACACGCCTATGCTCCTTGTCATTCTTCACAACGCTGCCAAATTTTTATTGTCGCTCATAAAACAAAACAAAAATTTTTTTTGTTATTTTTCGGAAATATTATCACAACTATTACTTGTTATATATGCCGATCGTGTAATTGGTCTGTAGTGGACTGGTTTAAATGCTCTACATGGCAAGTGATTTACAAGAAGAGATTGATGTGGATGTAAACAAAAAAAAAAAAAAAAAGCTCATGCGCTAGAGGCTCTTGAATTTGCAACTTCCCGCGAGATTTTACGCATTAAGGAGTCAAGAAATTCCTTTCCTTTTTCGTGCCAAATTGTCAGCATTTTTGGAATGCAGTAACTAAACGAGCTTATCATCTACTTTGAGGGAGTCGTCTCCGTTGCAGGCTCTAACTCTAAAGCATGGCATTTCAGTGCCTACCAATCGCTATTGCTTAAAACGTGGAGCCCGCATCGTAGTAAAAAGCAAAGGCATCGGTTGCCGTATCATTTTTCTATTTTATGATATGTAAAGTTCTACTAAGGTCACAGTTTCGAGGCTCTAGGCCTGATGGCAATTCAAAATGGAAAAGAATTTGCCTAAACTAGACTGACCAAAGAGCGCAATAACTGATATCAACATGACAGTATACATTTTTTGCAAGCTTTTGACAGCTTTTTAATATCCATTAATGTTCATCTGCTGGTGTGATACTCTCAAAATTAGCTAGTGATATCTGATCTAACAGAGCCGTTTGTATATATTATTATTTTGCTCTTTTTTATTACTTATTTTTTTGTTTCGGCTGCCACTATCATGTCAAACTGCTCTATTTGGTGAATGAGACTTTTCGTCCCAATAGCTGTCTTTGATCGTCAATAGCAACCAAAAAAGATAAGCACATTCTTTATTAGAGCCGTAAAAGTAATTAATTCTGGGCCACTGTTCCTGTGATATATGGCGTAGGAAAGAGCCGATATGGCACATTTTGTTTAACTGATTCCTCATCTTCTCGACTTCTCACTCCATTGACCACTTATTATTGAGGTCTTTTCCAGTTATCATCCAGTCTTTTCTAAATTAGGCTTTTTGCAGTCCAAAAACGGCACATCTCTGGTGTGTTTGCCAGTGCGACTTCAATCATCCCCTTTCCAAAACCAAGTCGCAGCAGACCGTATTAGGAATATTTTATTCCTAAAGGGAATCAAAATAAACAGTAATAAGAAACCGCAGCCATAACCCGCTTTCAACAGACTTTACAGTGACCCTTGACAGGTAGAGCAAGGAAAAAAAAAAGTTTCTTTTTCGTGAGATTTGGTGCTTTGCACACTCACCAAGAACCGTTAGCCTAATCAAAAGGTAAATCTTGGCCAATTGGCACCTGAAGCGGCTTGATGGCCGGTTTGCTGATCTTGATACTCGCACCAAAACCTTCCGGATCCAATGAATGCCAATTACCATCCTTCTAAATGAACAACAATGGGCCATCCATAAACAAAATCAGAGAAGCAAAAATTCGAAAGCCAAGCAACTAGGGCTCACAAAAGATTAATGATAAATGGTGTCACTTTCAACTGTCTTTGGGCTACGTTCGCAGTAGTGCCTTGATTATGCATTGACTATACATTGAGAGTCGCTAAATAGATTCCAATAGATATATATTCCCGTACCTTTTGCTATTTTTATCACAAGTAGACAGTTGCATCTTACGGTAAACAGTGTTATCCTACATTGGCAAATGATAATTGCGTACATTTGTGAGTGTATACTGTACAAATTCCCCGGTCCAAATATTTTCTCCTGACTCGATCACCTGACCGCCCGTGGTAGCAAATATATTGGGATAGTTCTTTTGCTCGAGCCCAGGTTAGGGCTGTGTGCATAGTTAGCCGATTCTGCAATCATGGCAAGGAATCTAGTGGGTCTGTGATAATCTCATGTCTCAGACACTGGTACAAAAAAGACTGAATCAACCGCTGATCTTAAAACTCTGATATCTCATTTTTTCACTCTCTCCTTTTTTTTTTCTTTCCTTTCTAGCTTTTTAAATTTAATTTTGAATTTTATTGGCCTATAGCGAGGTATTTGTTAATAGGGGCGTAGCCTAATCACCCTGTCAGCCTCTCGGTACCTTCCAGCCTCCTGCGAACTGTAGGGATATATACCGTCCCAGGGTATAGAGCATTCTCTTTTTTTGGTCAAATCATGCCATATCTTAGTTGCACATGGCACCTGCTAATTGTTTAGTTCTATTTTTTTTATCATGTACATATATTGCTTTCATGGGGGCTTGAAATTAGTGAAATTGACGGATGTTGAGGAAATTGTCACAAACGACCATTAACATGAAGCTCAATATCTCTGCGTCTTGGTGGTTATTTGGACTGAAATAAGCCAGTCAGAGCCCAGCTAGAGTCTTTGAAGCAGCTTCCGGAAAAAGGACTTGTAATCTTTTTCTCATCCCGGATCAATCTATTTTTGGCTCACTTGGATCTACTATCTTTTACCAAAGGCTTGTAACTAGTTCACATAGGAACTAAAAAACTTATTTTTTCATTTTTATTTTAAAAGTCTTGGTATAGTGGGCTTGAAAAACCTGACGCTATAAAGATTTTAGTTATTCTGTGTACGAGGTTTGGACTTGGGTGAACAACGGTGTAGCTGGGTAAAGGACTCTGCAAGGGGATGTAAGGGAGACAAAAAAGGCGTTGATGAATATTCTCGACCGGATCTTGTAACAGTAGCTGTAGTCGAGTGTTAAACATATAGTGTCAGCCAAGGCATTAATATATAGATACGCATTTTGTTACTACAAACTCACTAAGGGCGTGATACCGCCCTGCTTAGACATTGCTCATCCTGAAACGGTTGTTTGGATTAAGTTTATTGGGTCTTTTACAAAGAGTATTCTTCTCCCTGTCTACCCCTGAGTAATAGTACTCGTAGCAAAGCAGCCTGCCTTTTCAGATCTACAGTATGGCTTCCCATGAATAAAAAATTCAGCGATCCCTGTCTTAAAAACAAAGTGAGAAAGTAAACTTTTTCATATATATATTTGCTGATAACTTTAAATCCGGAATAATTGAACGCGTACTCTGTAATAGCAGATCATAGAACGCCATGAGAAAATCAGTTCTGTCTAATTGTAATAAAGAATCATAGTCTTTAGATATGTTTTTTTCCAAAATATGAGATATATCCTGGTTTGTAAAAATGCATACGTGTGACAAATTAAAGGGTCGGAGTTCTAATTATTTGACTCAGTAAATGTTATAGATATTGAAGCGTAAGTAAATATAATCATTTGCGCATTGTAACTCAACCTGCCACACTTTCTAAAAACGCATAGACAACCCCAACAACCACTTAGTGATGGAATTTATAATGGCTCAAAAAATATATCTGAGACTTCAAAGACGCTGATATGCTGTGAAACTAGCTATCTCTCAAGATATACATGCAAAACAGAAGCAAATAACATAAATCAAAGCTGATTTTTTAAAAAAAAAAAAATTGTATAAACAAAACGCCAGACCTTTTGTATTTTTTTTTCATTAGCTGATATAACTACCGTTATCAAATTTACTGTTTTCAGAACTAGAACAATAAACGAAGCTAGGATTGCGACATTATTGCCGCAAAAGGTTCTGACTTGCAGTTTGAAATCTGAGTTGGCCTATCTTATCATTGACCACAGTTAAAATTGGAACTCTTAAATATAATACTTACGACTTCGCACCTCGCATGACTTCCATAATTGACTAATTCTCAGTTCAGTCTTTTATGACTATAAAGAAATACTGGCTAGAACTGTGACTATGATTTGTCAAACCTATTTGGATTATTTTATATTTGATTTGTTATTTTTGACTACTTTTTATTAACTAATCACTTAAGTGTTTATATAAAGGCTCAACAATCGGTGTAGTTCAAAGTTATAAGACAAACCAAAAGACTATGTGATCAAATATTTAGAATTTTCTTTAACTAGTAAAAATACAACTTATCTAGCCATTATTTACTCCATTTAAGATTTCTATACCATATTGAGCAACGGTTTAGTTAGATTTTAGGCAGGGGTTTTAGAATAAGTGGTTATCAATTCTTTTTTTAAAATTAGCATAGCTTCAAACCCTTTTAGCTTTCTGAAAAGCTGTTATTATAAACTTTTTAAAATGGGAGTCAAGCTCAGCAAAAAATGAGCTTTTTGCTTGCACGCACCTGAGACACTCGAGGTCGGCAACGGATACGGCCACCGGCCTATTATTTGGAAGCGATAAAGCATATATATTTATTTTGTTCAACATGTAGAGACGGAAAAAATCTTAGTAATCTAAATAATAGAAGATTTGATAATATAAATTGTTTTCATCACCCTCGAAAAGCACATTTGTTTAAAGGTAGCGTATTATAGCGTATGTTGGAAGTTATAACACTCAGTGATAAGTTAGACAAAGCTAAATTAATGGACTAAAAAATGATGATACACCACACCTGGTAAGTCAATTTCTTTTTGTATAATTTTAACATGACTATCCGAAATATAATAGATGATATGATTCTACTTTTATACTATAACAAAAAGACACTTAGCAACGATCGAAAGGTCAGTGCTGCTTGATTCAGATTTTAAGAAAAAAAAAACAATGATAACACGCAGTATCGGCCTAAACTAACCCCCGCTAAGACTGGAATAGCTTTTTGTAGGCTCTAAAACGTCATGAGATTTTCTCAGTCATTAGGCAATCAAAGTTGAGTTTCGTAACTAAAAAATCTGAAAAGTCATGCCAAATAAATTACTACAAGTTCTATGCACAACTTTTCAAATGTTGTAGCTAAACATGAGAGCTGCAACCAAAAAAGAAAGTTCAAAAATAGACGATAATTTATGTTTTGCTAGTTCGAGGTAAATGGATATTGAGATCATTGAAACATCAAGATTGAAAATATATATATATATATATATAAGTTCCATCATTACTCAGAGAATCAAAAGTAAATCTATCAAATATCTATATTTCCGAGTACATCATGATGCTGTTAGAAAGGGCTCGTATCAAAAAAAAAAGAGTTGTTTATTGTCATTCTAATTTTTGATAAGTGGACATTTGCTCTCAATAGCCAGATCCTCGTGATTTAAAAACAATGATTGCCAAAACATTTCTACCTGGTACAATCAACATACTCTTTGGTTGGCATGATTGTAAACGTGATACCGACGCGAGGAGGACAACTAAGACGGGGTTTAGATGCATCACAACATGTGAGTTTTATGAATATCCACAGAAATTAAACAATGGCAGATGGACTCGCGCTGTGCGCATGTGGACCCCCTTATTGTTAACTTAGCATGGCCGTTGGAGCATCACAGTGTATCCCACCAGATGATGCGAATTTTTGGCAAAAACGTGGCACCTCTTCAAACACTCAACTCTTGATCAGAGGTAAAACTAAACTAACAAAAAGGGGTTATAGATTTCACGAAGAAATACAATTAACAAATATTTAAAATATTATTTTCTTTCTGTATATGTATAATCATGTATATATTCATTTTAATTGGTTTTTAGTTGGTTTTACAACTAGTTTAACAAAGTTTTGACCCTCTACTTTACTAGCCTACAAGTAAAACCACACAGAGATGAAGTCACATTCAAGCAATTCTGGTGAGTTTTGATAGATAATTTCAATAGGCCGTGTGAAATTACAAATTTTTTGATAATTATAAAACACGGTAGTTATAGTAAAGCTGCAAATTTGGCTCATTGTATATTTGTAGAATGTGGTAAGGTCCTTGTGGGTGCTAAAATACACATGTACTTTCTCAGGCTTTTTAGATTGGTTTCCCTCAATAAGTCCCAGTTTTGATATTAGTAAAAGTTAACATTATGTGATAACAAAATCCTCCAATTAAACTACATCAAACTTTGCTTTACTCCTATACTCCTATAAGCCTTTTAGACCTATCAAAAGCGTTTTTAAGAAATGAAGGACACAAAGAATAAGTAAGAGAAAAAGGACAGGAGGAAGAAAAAAGAGACTTAGGCTTGAATCGTCATATTGTTATCAGTTATACCCACGTGACGCTGTTTTGAAATTCCAACCTGGTGTTTTCATCAGAGATCTCTTAGTCTTTGTCGTAGCATTTAGCTAGGCACTCTTCAGATGTCAGAAGGAGATTAAAATGCCATTTCAAGAAATGCTTTTTTCTTCTTTTTATATTTTTTCCAGTTCACATCTGGTCAAAAGTTGTTAATTCCCTACAACCAAACTGGCTTTTATCCAAACAGCAAAGCAAAGCTCCTTAATCTCAGTCGACAAAGTCTTTTCAATAATGAGCTGCTGAGAAAGGGGAGTTACTTTGGTATACATGAGAGTATCTGCTATTGTCATTTTTTGAACGCCTCTTGATATCTATATTTTTTGATTTTACGATTCTAGCCAAGCGCCTTATTCTAGTTCTTTTTTCTCTATTTTTCCACTGCGCAAAGATCTATTATCTATTATCCCAAGAGAAAGGTTTGCACATATCAAATGCTTATTACCAGCCTGCCAGATGAGGTGTTGGTGTTGATTTCTGAGTACCTGCCGATCCCTGTCGAGTTTTCTGGGCTATGTATCAATCGTCCGAAACTTGAACATGATGCGCTAAACATCTACACTAAAGATCCTGACTCTACACTACATCTAAATGCGCTACACTTTCTTGCCTTTAGTAGCACTTGCCGTAAGCTGAGATATTTGCTTTCGCCTATCATATTTAGAGAAGCATGTGGCGTTGTCCAGACTCGGTCTAAGGAAAAGTTATTTCTTGCTCAACTATCACAACTTGGAATCTGGCAATCGCCCATCCTGCAACAAATCACAATATTTGAACCCCGAATCCTTGAGAACGCACGCAATAGAGATGAACAACGAGGGTTGTTTGATTTTATTAACCCTTCTACACTTCCTTGTTTAAAAAGACTGATTTTGGAACTTTCGAGCTTGAACTTAGACAGAATCCTGTCTAATGGTAATCGGTACCAAGGTAACAACTTTTGGAAGGACTGGGAAATCAAGATTACGGCTTCAGTACAGCTTGATCTGCGTTCCCTGTCTACCTCGACAAAGCAGGATGATTTTGACACAAAAAAATTGATTTTAAAAAAAATTGACAGATTAACTATCATGTTACCACCATTGAGCTTGAGGCACAATATAGTCTCTCCTGGAATACAACTACTTCAGCACAGCATCAGTTCCCTCGAATGTCTATCGTTGGCACTGCCATTTGAAGTGTATACCAGAGTGTATGAAGACACTCGGGCTTTGGTGAGAGATACAATCTTATCCCTTATCATCAATAGCAGCTCTACAATTACATGTCTAAACATCGAAAACTTGTCATATTCATGGGATCTGAGTAAGATTCAAAAATACGACTTTAAAGCTTTAAAAAGATTGATATGCAAGGACACGCATCTGGGTCTATTTTCAATCTTCCCATCATTCTCGGGTTCGCTGGTGATTAGTTCACCTTCGCTCAATTCATTTGAGAGACTTGAGATCCCACAAAGATTGACTGCACTAACCTCGTTCACTTTCAAAAAACAGTCGGAATTATATCGACAGTTTTCGAGATTGTTTAAACCCGCCAATTTTATAAAGTTTTTTGAAAAATTGCAAAACCAGAATCCACAACTAAAGGATGTAGGCTTTGCATCACTCTCAGTAGCTGAATTGCATAGCCTGACCCCCACCTTTATAAGAAACATGACTGTGTTTCAACTAGATAAAATTGACTGGGTTATCTCAAAAAGCGGTACTAAGACATGGCCGGAGACTGTCACTAAGACCCAATCCTTGCAGGATGAAGCGCTGGAAATGCCAATTAACAAATTAATGGCTTTGTTAATCGGTAACTGCAATTATCAACCTGAAAAATGCAGCTTGGAAAGGTTGAAGCTGCCATTAAACTATCATGAGTTGATATCCTTTAAACAGCTTATAAAACTGGCAAAAGTAGTCCCCGGGTTAAAAGAAATTGAAATTACACTCCAATGGCCCCGTATGATTCATAGTCTTTCGGAAGAAAATTTGATGCAACGAGGCAGTTACCTTAGCTCCGATTCAGAACTTGAATGGTGTGTCGTAGCGCCACACGAATCCTACCCACATCCAGAGAAAGCCAACTACCTTGACTTTCTCTTTATCGGTATGGATAAGGATCTTCCGGTTGAAAGTTTTTGTTTACTAGGACGGCAGTTTGAAAGCCTAGCAATGGACCAGCTTACTCGGATTTATCCTGGAAGATATGAAAATCTTGCCTGGACTCAGGGCGACTTTTTGCCGTCGATGGTGATGATAGATTTAGACAGGCTGAGACTTCTTATGAATACTCAATATGAGACAACTAATGATATTTCCTGTTTGTAAGACCTTATAAATAAACCTCACAGAAGTAATATATCTATTTAACTCAAGTTCTTGTTTTACGCCTGACTCTGATTCGTGACTTCCATTAGAGTTCATACTCTGACAGGATCTATATATTTTTGCTATTAATAGGGAGCATGAAACCTAACCCACCAATGGCCAAACCGAGGACAATGTCTTTAAATCACCAAACAGGCAGCCTGATGCTCAACAGCCCAATACAAAACCGACAATTTTCAATTGAAAATCGCTCGTCTCTTTCTCACCCTCCTCCTCCCTCTTCCAAGTCTTTTGCTATAAAGGTGCAAGCAATTAAGGCCTAACTGCGAACCATCAATGCTTACATCAGTTTTATCAATTCCCAAGTCTCGGTTGCTGGCCTCAACTTCTGCGCTGGGTCGACCCATTGCGTGCGGCTCGACTCAGCAGCTAGTCCGACATTACTCACCTGTTCGGTCGCGTGTGCACATGCCACCGCCACCACGTCGGATATTGCGCCGTCGTGCCGCCGGTGCACAAAGACAACAGTACGACAATACAGTCTATGAGCCGCCCCAAGTCGAGTACAGCTACCCGTTTTTAGATAATGCGCGGGCCCCGCCACCAGGCGGCATCATTAGAAATGATGATGCTGCCGCTTCTATTCTGTCGCACCCAGTGCTGGTTGTAGAGCGTCAAATTGAGTTTATGAATGTCTTTTTGGTATGATGATTTTTTTTTGTGACTGTAAGCTATAGTTGCTGAATATTTGACTGACACGAATTTTTCTAGGGTTTCGAACAAGCTAATAGATATGTAAGTTACTGTGAAATGAGAAATGCGTACATCAATTTCTAGGCCTATTCAATTCTCAGCATGGGTTTTTTCAATTTTTTGGCAACTGACGGCTAACATGTACATTAGGCAATTCTTGATCCACAGGGAAACCACCTGGGCTACATGGAGGAAGAAGATTTTGGAATTGCCAAGGCAGTTATGAGACAGTTGTACCGCCTACACCGTCCATTTTCTGTCCGTGTGCTTGACAGATATGGCCAGCATGTTCTCACGGTAAGTCTCAACACTATAAAGCCCAATGAAAAACATGTTTTTTTTAACCAAACTTTGGCAATTTAGATTAGAAGACCATTTTCCTTCATCAACTCTAGAATTAAATTGCTTCTGCCCTCTGAACGCGACGACAATTCAATCATTATTGGTGAATGCAAGCAGCAATGGCATCTGTGGCGCCGTCGTTACAATCTATTCCTTTAGTGAGTAATCAGTAACTTTGATTAATTATCATAGAGAGGCCGAGACTAACCCTTCTTTTTTGTACAGTTCTGGTGATGACACTTACGAGCAATTTGGCCGCGTCGACGCTCCTTTCCTTTCCTTCAACTTTGGCATTCATGATGCTGCGAACCAGGTGATTGGCGCCGTGGACCGTAATTGGGTCGGACTTGGACGTGAACTTTTCACCGACACTGGTGTTTACATGTTGCGCCTTGACCGCACTGCGTTTGTTTCCCCCGAGCAGGATCCTACTGGTGGCATCTACCCTAATGAGGTTGTCTCGCCTACTCCGCTTACACTTGATCAGCGTGCCGTTGTGCTTGGTACTGCTGTGAGCATTGATTTTGACTATTTCTCACGGCACTCTGGTAACGGTGGTATGGTTTCCTTCTCTTCCTATGAGTAAGCTCCAATGCCAATGTTTCCCTACTATGTACTTGAATAAATCTTTCAATATATCATACTGGATTTTCTTCATTCTATTAATATTTACCTTCTGGAACATAACCGTTTTAATTATAGCTTCTTCTTTTATTTCACTGCCCTGCATGACCAGCCCCGAAGGATTAAGCTAGTAGCCATCAACACGTGATAAGCCGTACGTTTCTAAAGTCCCAATCCTCAAGTATGGAACATTTTTTTTCAACACCCAAAAGTCACGTATTAACATTTTTTTATTTTATTTCTTTTATGCCACTATAAATCACAAGCCGTTGCATACCGAGGTACCGGCCCATACCGTCTTGACCACCATCACCACCATCATATAAATATTTTTTATTTTTTTTTTTTGGATAATCAGAAAAGCATGCTTGGCAACAACGAGTCCACAGACCAGACTAGGAAAGGAAAAGCCAATAATAGCGGCAGCAGCAGTTCAGCTCGCCAGCGGTTTGGTGGGCCGTACCGCCACTTTCAGCGGCGGCGCGCCACGGTCTACCACGCCAGCAGTCGCTCGCTTTCGCACACACATCCAATCTTTCTGCGCGGCTTGAGTCGGGCGCGTGCAGCGAAACGGCACCGACGGGCCCTGATTCAGTGGCTGCGGCGGCAGAAGCGGGAGCTGGAGGCGCGCCGGTCGGCGCGTCAAGCCGGTGACGAGGGTCAAGAGGCAGCTGGGCCCGGCGGCAGCAAAACCGGCCATGGCGATGGTAACAGCGAGAACCATGACGCCGAGCAAGAAGAAGAAGAAGAAGGAGGAGGAGGAGGAGGAGAAGAGAGCGATAACAACGACAGCGCTGACAAGGATGAGGGTGATGACTACGAGAACGAAGCGCAAGCGCTTGACAACGCACTGTTCGAGGTGCAGAGGGCGATTGACATCAACAAGTACAGCGTGCCCGAGCGCGGCGTGCAGGGGACAATGGACCCCGACACGTGGGCCGTGCGCATGAACGGGTACGCGGACATGGGCGACCAGAGCGCTCCGCAGCGGTGGCACTGGGAGAGCGCCGACGACTTTCTTGCGAGCACGCGCCGCGTCAAGTCTGGTTCAGGTGTCCGGGTGGAGCCTGTGCCGGTCGTGCCCGCGGAGACGCTCAACCTGCCGGACGAGGGCCTGCTCAAGAGTCTTAACGTCTACGCGATGGAGCTACTCGGCGGCGCCGTTGCGGCAGAACAGTATGAGGGCCGGTTTGACGAGACTGCGCTGCTGGCACTCGGCATTGTGGTTGAGGAGCATGTAGGCGAGTTGCTGGGCCCGACAGGGCATAGGGTCTACTCCGAGTACGCGCAGGATTCGGGCAACGAGGTGGCACCAGCACCAGTCGATGGTGAGAGCGACCAGGAGAATGGCCATGCGTCAGATCCCGAGGTAGAGAGCTGGGGGAAGCCGCTCATGTACGACGGCCGACGGAGTAAAGAGGCAAAGCGCAAAGACTACCTCACGTGCCTCAAAACTGAGGATGAGCAATCAATGGGTGATGCCGCGGACGATGATTCGGGCGACGAGAGCGGCAATTATCACACTGATCCAGAGTCTGAACCCGATGACGTGGTTGGCATTGATACTGCTCACAGCTTCAATCTCTCGGGCCAGAAATACAAGCCAGCGGCAGCGCGGCGTCGACCATTAGGGGTGACTGATTTCGATGCCCCAGATCGCTTCAAGGTGCGGCAACGGCGGGTTGTTTCTCGGGACATCATTGAGAACCTCTTTTAGCATTGCCTTGTTGCTTAAATTGCTGCTTGTTATACGGGTTTTCTCTATAACGCAGATCAACAGCGCTTATGTTTATTTGCATTTTTTTTTTCCACTTATTAAAGAGGTCTGGGCCTCGTCCCAAGAACGCTGTATATATTTCTACGAGACCCATATAAAACAAGCAGGAATAAAACCAAAAAAAATCTCTCGATATTGATTTTCCAAAGTAATTGACATTGTAGAATCCTCATTGTCCTGTCATTTTTTTTATTTTTATTTTTTTAAAAAAAACATCATTCAATGGATAGTCACTAACGCATGATTAGAATTGGCAAGTATGGGGATTGTGTCCATTCCCAGCTTGTATTAAAAAAAAATATATATATATATATATATAAAAGTAATAACAATAATTCAAAACTGTAGTCACAAGTTGGTTACAATCCTTGGACTCAAGAAAATTGGACCAGCCATATTATATCATAAAGATTTTAAACGGCTGAAATTGAGTGCAAAAAAGAAATATTAGTATATTATAAATATATAAAATAATGAAGCCAATAAAACAACATGGAGAGAATAAAAAAAAAAAGTGAGTATTCACAAAAGGTTAATTAGGAGAGCACCAAGGAAACAGGAAGTTACGCATGAAAGAAAAAAAAAACACACACAGAGACGGATCATTAGTATATATATATCTTTCTATGATATTACCATAACTAGTTCTTGTAAACAGCAGGCGGCTGGGTCGGCATCGCGCCCATTTCATACTGATTGTTAGAGCTAGAGCCAGCAGCAGCAGCACCGCCATAGTTGGGCGGGGCACCCGGTGGCGGCCCGTAGTTTTCAACGCCGCCGTTGCCACTGTACTGGCCTTGGCTCTGCGACTGCGTGGTGTTAGTGTTGACCCAATTGCCGTCGCGGTCGTAGTAGCCCCCGTTATATGCCGGCTGCTGGTTCTGCTGGTCCGGTTGGTACGGAGGGGCGGAAGGAGCGCCACCACCATAGTTGTTTTGGCTGTACTGCTGCTGTGACTGGTAGTAGCTTGGCGGCACCATCCACGCCGTGCCATAAAGGGGCTGGCGGCCGTGGCGCACCCGCCGCCGGGACGATGTACACATAATCATCATACACAGAAAAAAGACAAAAATGATAATAGCCAAAAGCACCCATCGGCCCCAGTCGTACCATGTAGAGTTGCAGTTGTAGTCATAACATCCCCCTGTAAAAAAAAGGTAGTGTTAGCAAGAGATTCTATCTAGAGTAGTATAGTGGACACGCCGTCTCAAACAGAGTTTGGCAGAGGTGGTAGCCTGATAGGCTCAGTCATATCAAGTTTTGCACATACATTGTCGTTTAAAAAGGTCTTTGTGGTCTATCACAGCCATTTTTTTTTATTTTATTTAATAGAGGCAGCTGCTGGTGAATGTATTTTGACTTGTAATCTAGCTTAATCAACTAAACAATTCAAAGATGAAAAAAAAAAAGAAAGAACGTGAGGAAACGAGAGGGTCCAAACAAGAATATATATAAAAGAGAAAGAAAAATGGAAAGAATCAAATATAACCTACTCAAGTATTAAATAAAAAGACTAATAATAATAATAATAATAATAAACAATTAAGACCAAGGCTTGGTATTTGCATGGCTTGCCACTTTGGGAATAGGAAAGGTAGACGCCCCTATCATGTGACATACACCATATCCAACCTTAAGCCCCACCGCGCCTGACTTGGGCATTGCCTCGCCCCCAATCTTGATTAGAGTCTGAGCCATGATACTGGTAGTGGAATCATGTGTAATCATACATAAAAAATAATAAAATAAAGGCAATTATTAGATAGATTGTTGATAAATAACTTTATATATTACATATGGAAAAAAAGAAATAATTATTAAGAGAAAAAAAATAAAGAAGGAAAAAGAGAAGAAAAAAAAAAATTAAGCAACTAGAAATAAGAGTTCATGAAATCACGTTTGAGACTTCAGTAAAGCAGAAGCACGTGTGAAGCCCTCGATTTCACTTGACAATCGTATCCGTTCGCCGCTCATACGCTCCAGCGATCCACGGTAGGTATTCGCAGCGGCAAGCGCCTCGGCCTCAGTTTCAGGAAGCGCAAACGAGCCGCCAGTGCTGTTCATGTTGCTTTCCTTACTGAATAAATCAGACACCCTGAGGTCGTTGCTATACTCTTCCTCTGGGTTCTTGAGGTGGTCAAACTGGTGCATTGACACTTGTTCTCTAATGATGTCAACGTCAAGTGGGCGATACATTTTTTGGTAACATTTGGCCGACCACCGCGGTAGCATGCATGCTACCAACGCCAATAGCAGATACGCCCAGAAAGATAGAGAGCCGTAGACTTCCGGTGCAGCCTTGTAGAATCCAGCAGACGCAACAAAGGCTGTGTAGATACCTGTCCAGAAAAACACCAATAGGCACGAAATGGCAACAATAAGCAAAAACAGCCAGTCCCACATGTACTCATTAATCAGGACATAGAAGTTACAAGCCATGATCGCAGATGTGGCAACAAAGGAACCATATGCCTCACGGTAGTTGTTTTGAATACCGTCAGGGTTGACAAAGCCGCCAGTCCAGAAAAGGCAAAACGCGAAAAAGTAACAGACAGCAGATTGGTAGAGGCCATCAACAATATAAGCCCAAAATTTGAAGCTACTCCACTCCTTGCGAAGAATGCCGCGTTGGTAGAGCTCGGGCACAGCCAGTGAAACCTTATCAGATACATCCTGGTCCAGGAAACCCATGAAAATAACCGGGAGAGATGTGAACGCAAGATTGAACAATGTAATGTAGGTATAATCGAAAAGATAAGTACCATCAAAGTTTGTATGGATACCGTACCAAAATAAGGTGAGAGTGAAGACAACGTTCTTGTAAAACAGGTTGGCGGTCATTTCCGCCAAACGGCGATAAGCCCAACGGCCGTGGACAAGCAACAAGCGAGACAAAAATCTGAATTGACCAAAAGCATAATCAGAAGACATGACAGCCTGACGGCCTTCAACACCAGCAATGCCGACACCGACATCGGCTTCCTGGATCATTGCAACATCGTTAGCACCGTCACCAATGGAGAGTGTAGTAACATCCAACGTGGTCTTAACAGCAGAAACAACAGCAGCCTTTTGGGAGGGAGACACACGGCAACACAAGACGGACTTGCATTGCTTGCCGAGGAGAACAAACTTGGCTTTTAAAGTAGGATCAAGAACCTTTTCAAGAGTATCACCATCAATTACCATGGCAAATTTGTTGGACGGGATACTATGATCAAGCTTAGCACTAGCAAGATCTTCCGGGCTACCAGTCAAGTTGAAGCGTTGCAAATGACCGTCCAAGATCTTCTCAACCTCAGACAAAGACTTGTCTTTAAACTGCATGACCAAAAGTTCCATAGAATTATGAAGCAGGTTGCAGGAGTAACCAATGTTAATAGCAGTTTCGACCTTGTCACCAGTGAGAACCCAAAGCTTGATGCCGGCCTTACTCAGTAACTCAATAGATTGGGGAACACCATCCTGAAGACGATCTTCAATAGCGGTACCACCAATCAAAGATAAACCGCGCTCAATTTCGTCAGCAACAATCTCCATCTCCTCATCA
Organism: Geotrichum candidum; assembly: GCA_013365045.1. Taxonomy (NCBI): domain Eukaryota; kingdom Fungi; phylum Ascomycota; class Dipodascomycetes; order Dipodascales; family Dipodascaceae; genus Geotrichum; species Geotrichum candidum. The sequence goes on along the minus strand of QQZM01000001.1, from coordinate 409,680 downwards.
CGGTTCAGGATGGCCTGTGAGGCACGCTCATGCTTTGCAGCCCATTCCTGATACTCGGCTTCAGAAAGTTCCTTTTCAGCTAAACACAAGGTTCTCAGGCCTTCGCTTGCAAATTCTTCCAATTGATTGGCGGTCTGCTCACGGAGCTCTCTTTGCGAATTAGGAGTAAGACGAGAGAAAATGACGTTATCAGCACCCTTACAAAAGAGATAGATTTTACCAGTATCGGGCATACGAACAATAACACTCATTCTCTTACGAGTAGAGTTGAATTCCAATGTACAAAGGATATCATATTCCTGGGGCTTGCCAAAACGCTGGACAACGACACCGTTACGGGTACGCTCAGTGAGAGAGAAACCAAGATTGTGGGCAGTGCTAACAAGGGCAGACTCATCGGGAGATTGAGCCTTATACAAGAGCTTGCCAGAACCATCGGTGGAGGTTTCAGGAAGAACAGAGTGACAAAGAGAAAGAACGGTCATAAAGTGATCAACTTCATAAGCTTGCTTGGAACCAGAATTACCATTGAGATCATCAATAATTTCAGAAGAAACGAAAGTGAGTTCATCATCATAAAACTGAGGGTCATCATACATGCCACGGATCTTAGAAATCATGAGAGCCTTGTCAGCAGCAATCTCAGCTAGTGAATTGGCAGCCAATTCTTCACTGTGCTTACCATCGCGCTTGAGCATACCAATCATTGCTTCAGTGAAGGCCTTACCGTAGCTAACACCACCAATGGTACACTTTTTAAACTCCATGACGTTTTGAGTTAAAGTACCAGTCTTGTCAGAGAAAATATATTCAATCTGACCCAAATCATCTGAAATGGACCAAGACTTGGGGGTACAAGGATAGTCAATCTTGTCGTAGTACATGTAGGTATCCGAGAAAATGAAAAACGCTTGGATAGTTTTGACAATTTCAATGGTGATGTAGAGGGAAATGGGAATCAAATTCTGCATCAGAATAACAGCAGCCCAAAATGTGATAATACCAGTGACAGCAGAAGTGCTACCAATCATACCAAATGAAAAGAATGCAGCTGAACTGACAGTCTTATTCCAGTATATACCATTGACAATACCAGAAACAAGAGCCAGGATGATGACAAAAAAGAAGTTGACAATGACGGGAATGTTTAAAAGACGGGTAAAGCGAGAACGCTTAGTGGGCGTAACACCAGAGTTGAGAACAATCTTACTGTCCTCACCAGTGTACACAACAATTCCAATGACCCACTTTGTATTTCTCAAAGAGCAGCCTCTAAGCAACATATTGGAGATTGTCACAGCTTCAGCGCGTTCAGTAATGGGAGAGTAGGTATCATGAGGATTGGCATACTGCTCCCACTTGAGTAAACCGTTGTAAGAATAGAGATCAAGATGGGGGCCTTCAGACTCAATCTTAAACTTGGACTGTTCAAGATCCTTGGAACGACGAATATGCTGGGTAGCACGAAGAGACTGACGAATCTTTAGATTGGTTTCACCATCAAGGTTACGGGTTTCAACGTAACAAGCACCGTCTTCATCGGAAGTGGACAAAACCACCAAGTCACCGGGGACTTCATCGTTATTATACACTTTGACAATGTCACCAACGTGAACACTCTTCCAATAAGCCTTTTTGAACTTGGCCTGCTGAGGGGTAGGCTGGTTGCGGTCGATGACGCTACCGTCGGTAATGTAGTCAGTAGTTTTAATACGCTCGAGATCCATTGAATCATAGCGAGAGGGAAGGTCAGTGTCACGGGTATCAACAGTAGCGAGGGTCGAAACTGGTTGAAGTTCGAGTAGTTCCTTTTGCTTCTTTCTATCTGCCCGTCTGTAGTTTGCAGCAGCCTGTGACTTTCTCATAAAGGTCATGACAAAGCCGCGTTTCAAGGCTCTGATAGTCCTGACCGAGATTCTGGTGCAAGCTTTCTTAAACCGCCGCCAGGGATCAACGTGGTCATCCTCGGTATTGGGATTGGGAATATTTTGCAAAACGTGGGTGATTGAATTGTTGATCTCAAGATCCAAAACAGTACGACGGTAGTCTTCGATGGCATCCTTAATGGCGGTGATGACAACAATGGCGATGATTGGCACAGCAGCGAGACCCGGGCTGAGCACACCGAAGATTGGAAACGCACCTAGAATGACAATAAACAGGAAATAAATATTGGCAATGTTGTGGAATTGAAGGAAAAGATTCTTGGGGATAAAGTTGAGCGGCGTGTATTTTGTAGTTCTAATCTTGTTTCTTGGATAGGTGTTGGCAATGTGGCCGGTCTCGGGGTCGATCTCAGACTCGGGCAGGGGCTGGTTGAAGTAAATAGTCCGCTCCTTTTCAATCTCAATGGGGTGAGGATGCTTATGACGAAAAGACTTGACACCAGGAACACGTTTGCTGAGATTACGGAAAACCTGGCCAGTAGTCTTGATTTGCTTGGACAATTTGCGCCGCGGCGTGAGTGAGCTTACACGTAGTTTGCGAGATTCAATTTTTTTAATTTGGTCTCCAGCAGGAACGTTGAGCTGATCAAAGCTAGGACGGTAATCCATAGTCATGTCGGCATTGGAAGGGGTGTATGGGTTCACAAACACGGGATCATTTTTAAAAGAGTCGGGAGATGGGTTGACGGTAATGTTTGGATGCGTGGCTCTGAACTTGCGGTCCTCCTCATCCTCGTCGTAATCAGGAATGGTGGGGCCGTAGTTGCTGTCATTACTGCTATGTTGAGAACTGGAGTCAGGAGCAGCGGCAGATGTGCTGCCCGCTGTTGACTGGCTTGTTCTATTGCTGAAGTTGCTGTCTTTGACAGGCATGGTCGCGCTATTTTAGCAATGCAAGTATGCTACAGCGCCGTGAGAGTGTAACGGCAAACAAAAAAGGCTCCAGTCTATCAGGAGGGTTGGGTTGACTGGTTGATTAAATAAGAGTAATTAAAAAAAAAAAAAAAAAGAAAACCAGTAATAAAGCGTGCCTAGAAATTGGTTGGTTAGAGCTAGCGGATTTAAAAACGGGGTGGGCTGGGCCAGGCTGTTAAAAATGATAACAATCGGGGAATGAGTACATACCTATTAAACACTAGCAGAGGGTGTGTGAGAGCAGCCGGAAGGAAGGACAATGAACCTGACGGGAACGACAACAGTGATTATGATAATCAAAAGGCAATAAAAAAAATAAAAAAGAAGGAGGAGAGAAATAAGAGAAAATGGCGAGTCCTATATACGATTATTAATTTTTTATTTTTTTAAACTTTTTTTAAATTTTTTAAATTTTTTTAATTTTTATTATTATAACTATTATAAATATTTTAATTTTTTATAAATTTTATAAATTTTATAAATTTTATAAATTTTATTAATTGATTTGTACAGTTGAGGTAATTTTCACTCATATTTACGGATACATGTATATCTCTATAATAGATTGATTATTATAATCTTTTATTCCTTTTAATAAACACCAACTTTAAACAAATCCCCCATTGTAATCCTTATTTCAAACAATGAAACTGTCTGAATCAGCCACCTTTGCAACCACTCTGCGTGTCACAGTTCTGGCATGACTTTGTAGAGCTCGCTAATAATCTCAAGCCCTTCACCGCGCCCACTCGGCGATATTGTGCCGACCCGAGAAATGCCCGCCAGCGGAATCTGACACCAGCGTCCACAAAGGCCTTGCCCCAAACATCAAGACAACCGGTGTCAAGCTCTCATCGGCCACTTGTTGTTTCATCGGTCCGGGCTTTGCGTTCATTTATTTTTTTGTTCCTTGTTTTTTTCCCTATTTGCACGTAATTGTAGAATCCAAATCCTCACTTGGTTTTTGTTTGCACGGCTACACACACTCCGCTGCGGTACTTAATTGCCTCTCGCACTTGGTCTCGTGGTTCGGTACCAGCACCCGAACACTTTAGGCCCGTTCGCCACTTGACCACATCCATATACACACCCATCCGTATATGTGTACGCGGAAGAGACAAGAGCCGCTTGTTTACTTTTATTTTTATTTTATTTACTTTATTTTTTTCCCCCACCGTGGGTCCCCAAAAGTCCCCGTATGCAGCTCGTGTAGAACTTTCAGGCTGGTCATGATCAGTATCCAGCAGAGTCTGTGACGATTCCAGTGAAATTCGCTGTGTTTATTTACTTTAATTGACAAAAGGCGTATGATTCGGTTTCCTGTCAGGCCTTGTTCGTCTGACCTTCTTGAACAATCTGGGTCTTTTCTTCTTTTGGTCCCACAAAAACTTTTTTTTTTTCCCTTTTTTTTCCTTCTTTCTTTTCAAATCACCAAAAAAAAAGAAAGAAAAAAAAAAAACTTACGCCTCTTTGCACAATGAGCAGTGAATCGCAAGCCCAAAAGGTCTCGGAGACCGTCGAGTCAAGCGAGGAAACTGTCACTATTCCCAAGTCTCAGATTGCTCTACTCTACGCTCAAATCAATACCCTTGCCAAGTCGGTAGCTGACAAGGAAAAACTGCAAAATCAACCCACCAAGCCAGTTCAGAATCACCAGGACAACAATGCTAGCCCGTATTCCCCGCCAGCCCCCTCAACCGCTGGCAATTTCAGTGCAAAGGTTGATCAAAGCCCATCTCGCTCAAAGCACAGTAGCCGCACTGGCTCCGCTCAGACAATCTCGCCCAGTGACGTGAAGGCTCTACTCGAAGCGCTCCCTGTCTACTCGGGATCCGTGGGAGAGTGTTTTAAATGGTGGACGCAGCAAGTTGAGTCGTTTTGCAAGACGTTTAACCTCAAGTTTCATCAGATCGAGTATTTTATTCCCCAGCAATTGCTCAAGGGACGTGCGCTCGAATACTACCGCAAAGTCCAAAAAGAATTCATTGCATCTTCGTTACCCAACTCCTCCTCGCCATCAACCACCACTTCTTTCCCCTCTGATCCCACTTCTACCCCCACCAATGCATCAGCCACTAGCACTACCACCAGCAATACAAACACTAGGTATAAACGGCATTTGCCCTGGAAGGTGCTGAAACATGAGCTTGCCAAATTAGACAACAAGCTTCTTCGTAGCGTCTACATCCACGAGCAGATTGCCAATCTCCGTGCGCCAGGATCTAAGGCCGATGAGAATACCATTGCGACACTAGTGACCAAATTTCGTAAGCTCGAGTCGCAACTTGACGTCGGCCCGCTTGGAGATAGACTCTACTTGATATTTCAAATTCTTCCGGAATGTAAGGAATTGATCCTGGAGAAAATCGACACCAGGGCTGACAGCACTGCCACAGGCAAGGACGATAGTATTAGCATCAAGGAAGGTACACGTAACGATGTGTTTAATAACGTAGACGAGGTCTGCGATTTCATTCTAATCCACTTAGACGAGCTTATGAAGTCAATCAATTCGTCCCACACTAACGACACATCTACTAATGAGAACACCAACAACACTTCTACAACCGGCTCCGGAACAACCGTGTGTGGATACTGCAACAAGGTTGGCCATCTTCCTAGCAAATGCTTCAAGCGCAAAAAGCAACGTCAAAAGGAAAAGATTAAGCTTTTCGATAGTCTTCAGAAGCAAAACAGTAGCGCTGCAGTCAATGTTTCTACTAGCGCTTCTGCAGATGGGCCCGGTAGTGCTTCAACCGGTACTTCTGCTAGCGCTTCTACAGACAATTCTGCCAGTATTTTGACCAAAACTGCTACAGTTGTTTCTACCGATATTGTTTCTACTGATATTGCTTCTACCGAGATTGCTTCTACTGATATTGTTTCTACCGAGATTGCTTCTACTAACACTACTGATATCGCATCTGCTACTGTTAGCCCCGTTGCTAATGCCACCTCAAATTCAAACAATAGTTTTATCGCCAGCAGTACTACAAATGATCATGAAAAGTTAGAGACATGAAATCTTGGGCCCAAACATATACCCAAGCCAGCGTTGATATAATCACGCTCTCACATATAAACATATATAAATATTTATACACGTAATAATGATGAATAAATCATTCTCATATATATATCTACATCTAGCAAAAGAAGAAGAAAAAAAAAAAAAGAAAAAAACATCACCATTATTCTTTTTCCCTTGCTATTACCAAGAAAGTGGAAGCCAGTCATTTTCCACCGCCTTGATATAAATCTCCGTATCATCGTAAAGCTCAATGAGCTGCTGATCCAGCGGTCGCGCCTTGGGAAATGAAAACCGCCGATACTCATCAAAAATCATTGTTAATGACCAATTCTGCAAGCGACGAATGCACCCCACGAGGCAGCCCGTGCGATGCTTGCCACGATTGCAATGAATAAGCAAAGGGTGATTGGCAGGGTTCAGCACAACCTCAAGTGCTTTTGTAATCGTGGCATACGATACATTTATAAAGGGTTCCTTGTTGCCAGACATGCCCACTTGGAAAAAATTGATGCCGTTGGCCTTGAGAAAGGCCACATTCTCGTCCGGGTACGGTTCGGGAATCAATACCCTATTGATAAAAAAAAAAGCCCTCGACGGCAATAGCAATTGTAATTAGTATCAAAAGAAGAACAAACCAGTAAACAAAATAAATGAATAGAAAGGAAAAACAAACAGGGCATTGGATCAAGAACCAAAGTCAATGAGTCAACTTACAATATGCTTTTTAGCTTCATCTTCTCTAAGAATGGAAAATTCTCCGGGCGTGGGAAGGAGCTTCGGTAGACCCCATCGACAACCATACTAAAGTTTTCGGGAGCAGATTGCAGCTGGTCTGGCCTCAGTCTAATGTGAATAATTCTACTACCGCTGTTGCTGTTGATGTTGTTGTTGTTGCTTTGGTCGCCAGAATTACTGCTGCCGCCGTCCTGGCTGTTGCTATTGCTCTCGTTGTTGCCGCTGCTGTTGGTATTCAGGTCATCTTCTAACACCGCTACATTGTTGGGTATGCTGGGAGTGGCCATGATGTTGAGCTGTAAGATACGTGATTTCCATGATCAGCTTAAAAGCGCTGCAGGAAGGAGATAGATTAGAAGGGAGAAAGGGAAATAAAAGGGAAGAGAAAGGCTTCTAGGTAGAGTATCAAGAAAAACATCAGAATCGGAAAAGGTTACCGTTGACCAAAGGTCCATGTGTCATGTCTTATTATAGAGGTCACATGTCATATATTTCATGTAAAATTTTCTTGTTTTGTTCCAAGTGCTAAAATTTGGGACAAATATTGATGATATAATAGAATCCTATCAAGTTTCCCCTTTGGGATACTTTTAGTAAACAGCCAATAAGGAGCTTTTAAATAATCTTGCCCAATAGAGCCACAAATAGATTAAAGAGAAAAGGACAGCGTTAGAATCAGTATATATAATAATATATTGTGAAAGTACCCAATGAACTAGTGATATGTTATGCAAAGGATCTAGTACAACTAAACTGGGGTTACAACTGAGTCACATTTTTTATCACTTTTTATTTAAAAAATTTTTTAAAAAAAACTTTTTTTTAAAAAAAAAAAACCAATAGTAATCTCAAACTTGCCCAATCGGGATGATGAACAAACTTTCTTTCAAACGTTAAAGTTAACAGTTTATATTCTTCAAGTGTCGGTTGCACAAGACGGAATGTTTCACGCCGAAATGCCAGTTCCCTTAACAATTATATAAAGATTTAAAAGTATGTTTATTAGTCTATTATCTAAAAGTTATATAAAAAACAAATGAAAACGGCAACACATATAAAAAGAAGACAACTATCTCTACACAATATATATTGGATGTTAAACTTGTCTGACTAGCAAACATAGGTTGCAACAAACGCCAAAAAAATAAAAATAAAATATAAAAATTCATCTGGAATTGGCCTTGGCGCCAATTTATGCGATAATTCTGGCTTGGCCGGAGTGAGCCTTTTTTTTTTTTTTTTGGACATGTTGCTGGGGCCATCAGGTCCATTTAAATCATACAAAAACAACAATAGAATGAGAAAACCGGTAGTTAGCTCGGACAAAAAGCGATATCCGTTTATGCCTTTGGTTTATTGTGTATAAAAACAATGGTACTCACTGGTCTTACAAAAATTGGATTGGACTCAAAAAAAGAGTCCACTATAGTTCTGTCTATCCACTAAAATTCATCTCTTTTGTTTCTAGATGGAAGTCATTGTTATGATTGATTAAAAAAACCGTACGATATAAATCATTTTAATGGTAACTTATAGAGTAAAAAAGAGGCATTTACACGAATGACGACTCAAAAAAGTGTCTAGATGGATCAGAATCAAAACTACGTATCATTATGCACCTTGAAAACCCCACCAAAAAGTGATGGCTCAGAAAAGGAGATTACTGAAAATTTGCAGTAAGCTCGGCTGTAGCAAAAAAAAATTTTTTTAAGTCAATTTAGACATGGAGGGAAGTGAAATCCTAAATATGGACAATAAAGTTAGGCAGTACGTAAATATGGATCCTTTAAAGAAAAAATTTTTTTTTGAACAGACCTGAGTTTAAACTACAGATTAATATGCGTTTCTTTCTTTCTTGTTAAAATTACCATTTACTTGACAAAAGTCAAAGAATGGCTGCATCGTGGTGCAATGGAGAGTATGGCCGGAATCTATCACTACCAAATTGAGTAGGTCAACAAAATAATCCACCAGTTGCAATAATGGCAAATCTTCAAGCTTTTTTTCAGCTATCCAGTGCTACAAGTTAATATTGGACAGCTTTTGTTTATATTATTTGCTTTGTCCAAGACGGGGAAGATCTTTTTAGAGAAAGCCAGTGCGGAAGCCTGTCGTTGATTGGCCCAATCCGTCTACTGTTGATTTTTTAGATTATTTCCATCACCAAAAGTTGATCTGATATTCCTATTTAGGGGCTGTTACCCGGATCAGCTGTCTTTAATGGTGTTAGCCAGAAATGGTTTCCTGTCATCTCATCGTCGACTATAAATATACCTCAATGTCCTCTCTTTCAGGTAGATTCACCCTCTCTTTCCCTCCTCCTTTCACCGCATCCTCCCCCTTTTTTTCTCTTTTACTTTATATCACACATATCTTTTCATTATGGCTAAACTGTCGCAACAAGAGATCATTCCCGCGCCTAACGATGTTGGTGCGCTAGCCAACCGCATCAATAAAGCCACCCACAGCGCCCATAACAAGATCAACAACCTTATTAGTATGAAGATGGTTTTTGCTCTGCGCGATCCTCGCATCTACCGCCAGGGCATCCAGTCTTTCTACCACGTCTTCAAGACCTACGAAGAATGCTGGCAGGAGGAAATGAACAAGTCTATTAAGGAAGGCGCCCCCGAGGCCCGCATCCAGTCTATTCTGCGGGAAGTTTGGACGCCCGCTTTGGCGCGCACCGAGCCGCTTCGCAAGGACCTTAACTTTTACTACGACAACGACGCATCAAAATTTGAGGAACCCATCATGAAAGAACAGATCGAGTTTGTACAGCATATCCAAAAGCAGATTCGTGAAAAGCCGTATCTGGCGTTGGCATACGGCCATACCATGTACCTGGCGCTATTTGCCGGCGGTCGCATCCTGCGGTCAAACATAATGAGGGCCGCGGGACTCTTTCCTCAAGTCGAGGGTCTCTCAACCGAAGAGGTTGCCCTCCGGGGTACCAACCTGTTTCAGTTCCAGGTCGAGGATGAAGATGCGCTACGCATGGGCTTCAAATCCCGATTTGAGCTGGCCACTCGTAACGATCTGACCGAGCAGGAAAAACAAGAGATTATCGCTGAAAGTCAAGAGATCTTCCGACGAAATATTCTTTGCGTCAGTGAAATTGCAGAAAAGAACAAAAAGGCGCTTCTTCAAAAGGTTGGATACCGGGCCTTCCAGACCCTCAAGTTTGTGCTCATTGCACTGCTGGTTTTTGTTGTCTTTTACCAATTTAGACGGATCATCGGAAACTTTATTTAGGGACTTTTTTTTAATATATAATTTTTTTCATTTCATAGGATAAAACCATGTCATTACATTCATTATAATAAGTTAATATATAAATTTACGGATTATGAGCTTTGATCATCATCATCATCATTATTCATTTTTAGCAGCGCTTGCTGGAACCAGGAGAGGAGAGTAGCAATACGATAGTATGGTCACGTGTACTCCTTAAGGGGAGGCGGCCGCGGAATTTCAATATCAAGGGAAAGGTAGCCCGTTCGCAGCGGCGAGATGACCCGCACGGGTTTCCCCTCGGCCGCAAGCCGAGCGTTTGTCTCCGCTACCGCAGTCTCAAGCTCGCGCAACCGACGCTTCACGTAGGGATCCCGGACGAGCTCAAGCAACCAGCAACACACCAAGTTGAGGCAGTGATCGACAACGTTCTGCCAGTGGTAAGGCGAGAGCGCCGCCTCCAGCCGCGTGTTCACAGTAGAGACAATCTCGTGTAATTCGGACTCGCTGAGGTAGAGCCGCAACGGCGACGCCGACGTGAGCCCGCCACCGTCCGCCGGCGTGAGCGCGCCAGGCTCAGTGCCCGGGTAAAACGTGGAGAACTGCGGGTAGAGATCATTGTTGGTGCTGAACTCGCGCGGAATACGAATAATCCGGGTCGGGGCACTACTGTTGTCTCCGTTTCCGCCGGGGGCCGGCAAGTGGGGGTTCTCAAAGTGGGTCAGCAGCACCTGGTAGAAGCTGTCGTCGTCTTCATCGAGGCCGGTCGCGTAGCCAAGCTGGTCGCGCTGTTCCTGGGCCGTGGCTAGAATGTATTCATGGTAGTTGTAGAACTTGACGGAGCTCGAATGTGTTGATGCCATGTGGAGAATCGCAGCTCAAAAGGAGATCAGTAGAGGAGAGGGGAGGGGAGTGGGAAGCCGTTTCATGCGGTTGAGAACTGGAAGAATTCACGAAACCTAAACCTGGACGACAACTGAACCGTCGATCTGACTTAGAGACGCATGTCGCTGCGTGGGCAGAGCCCTGGGCTCAAGCCCCTCAGGCGGCCAACGCAAGACGAATCAGCGTCAGAGCAAAACAAATCATACGAAACCAGGCCTAGGAGGGGGGCAAATATTAAATAAATGAGAAGGGTGTTGATTGTTTATTATAAAAACATCAACAGTAATAATAGTAGTAATAATATAAAAAAAATAATAATAATAATCAATCAGCTACACTAGCAGCAGCAATCTTTCTCTAATAAATACATGTCAGTTGTGTGCCGTGTCTAGTCGCTTCTGCACCTGGTGTACAGCCCGGAGAAGTTCCGCTGACAGCTCGCTGGTTGCCTCGACGCTCGCCTCAACCTGCTTTATGCTTTCTTGATTAAGAATTACAACCTCGTGATCGGTAGATCCGGCCTTTTCGTTGGCGGCGGCAGCGCCGACAGCCTCAAGAGCACTGCTGTAGCTCTCGTTCAGCGATGCGCAGTCCTTGAACTCTAGTTGGTCCTGCTCGATGAGGTACCTGAGATGCTTGGCGCCCTCAAAGGCTTTGTAGTTTGACCACGCCCGGTAGAGCAGGTAGATTCCGGGCAGGTTGGGGAAGACTGGCAACAGCGATAGCGGCAGAGTCAAGGGCGAGAGTCCAAGCGATACCAAAAAGTACTTCCAGTGCTGCTGTTCGCCAACCACTGCGAGTCGGCGCATAATGTCCAGGGACTGCTGCTGGCTAAATACACGCGCTGGGTACAGCACCTCCACTGGGTGGATATTGTCGACATTGTGCTGGATCTTTTCCAGGTGCTTGATAGACACGTGCGCAGACTGGTTGTTGTCCTCGATCTTCTTCAGCACGCGGCTCTTGGATGGAATGGACTTTAGCGAGTACTCGTCGTAGGGAATCTTCTCCAACGCAACGTTGGCCCAACGCACAATCGCCTGCTTCCAACGCGCCGGCGAGCGCTCCCAAGAGCCCCATATCTGCTGCACTTTATCAACAATACGGTCGTCGATGCGAGGTGTATTGCGAACCGGAAGCGTGGCGGCGTCGGGGTTGTTAGAATTAGATGACGCGATCCGGTTTGTGAGTGCCTGCGATTTTACGAGAATCGGAGGGGCTACACGTTGTTGGCAGAAAATGAAAGCATTTTTGGTGGACAGCGGCACAACCACAAATCTCATGATGGTAAAGAGGGGCGAATAGATGAGTGCCTGTAGAAACGAACAAAGCAAACGAAAGAGAAGAAGAAAAGAATCCAAGATGGAAAGGAAATTGATTAAAAGATGACGAGAAAAAAAAAAAAAAAAGAAAAAAAGATCGGTCGAGACCCCTCGGGAAAAATATCAGTCACGTGACTACAGAGCCTGCGTTTTTTTTTTTTTTTTTCAACTTCGTAGGTCTTCAATTCGATCTTTTTTTGCCATCGCAAGAAAACCCAAAAATAACAAAGAACGGTAACAACGACAATAATAGTATACTAGTAATAATAACAACAACAATAATAATAGCAATAAAAGGATAATAAACAAAAAATTAATCAAAACCCCAGCACTTGCTTCAGTGACGGCCTTTTTGCTTTGTTGCTTACCCTCGCCTTGCACGCTTTGCCCGCATTATATTGGACGATCCCGCTGTTACACCCCTCCACAGACATCGTTGTTGCGCCCGCCTTCTACCCATAACTTTGCATTGGCATTCCCCCAGCCTTGACATCTCCTCCCCTGCTTACTTTATCCCATAGCTTAGTACGTCATCAATGTCTCTTCGGCCTTCAGGCAAACAATATCCTATAAACGGCAGCGAGCGTCAGGCAAAGCTACAGCAATCCCGGTGTAGCTCTATGGATTATCCGCACGTGGTGCGGCCCATTCCGGTCTGGATTGCGGACAAGGCCGGCACGGCAAAGAAAACAACAGCAGCAACGTCGAGTTTTACAGACAGGCTGCCGCTTTCTACAGATATAGCTGCAGAGCAGCACGAAAACACCAATGGCTTGAGCAGCAACAGTAATAACAACAAACTTAGTAATGACAACACTGTTGACGTTAAAGACATTCCGGCTGTGGCCAGAGCAAAAGCTCAGTCAGGATTAAGAGACAGGTCTCTTTCGCCTAACACCCCGGATCCCAGGATTTCGAATGGCAACACAGATAACAGCATTGATACTGGCACCGACTTCAAGAATTCTACTTCTGGTGCTGATACTTCATTAACGACCTCGGCCAATATGACGTCTAGAATTCCCTCGTCAAGTATACAGTATCCACAGCGGCCGCAGACTCACCAGCCACGCGTTGCTTCCGGTGCCTCGCGGTGGGTCAATTTTATTAATACAACGATGAACGCAGCCATCAATGGCGTCACCAATGAAGCCCCAACCAAGGTCGTGGATATTGAGGCACTCAATGCGCAGACGGACCTGTCGGGTGACTGGGTTGGGGACAGTTGGGACGCTGACTCGCGGAACGCATCATCCAGCAAATCCGGAAACTGGTTTCGTAGTATATTTTTCTGCTTTGGTAGCAGTGGTCGTTCTGCACAGCGTGACCGGATCCAACAACAATATTATATTGAGGCGAAGCGCGCGCGCGGCGGTGAAATGCATCGCAAGGAGGGTGATATGTTTTTATCGCGCACGCGCTATTTTGTCTCTGAGCAGAGCCGTGAGCAATGGAAGTCCAAGCTGATGAAGATGCTGCTCAACAATCCTTACGTGCCGCTGACACTGCGCACCATCAATTTCATTACTTCAGTAATTGCGCTGGGGCTTGCGTGCTCTGTGTTCATTGAGTCACGCAAGGCGTCGCCTGCCGTCACGCAGCAGGCGTCAACAATCATGGCACTATGCTGCCAGACCACTGCCTTGGTCTATCTTGTTTATATTACTTACGACGAATACGACTCAAAACCCCTGGGTCTCCGTGATGCCAAGTCCAAAATCCGACTCATCATGCTTGACCTCCTTTTTATCATTTTTTCGTCCGCGAACCTCTCGCTTGCATTCAACACCCTTTACGATAGTATGTGGCTGTGCCACCAATCTGACAATGACCTTTTGCATCAAAGCCCGCTTTACCTGCCGTATAACCACACCATCTGCTCACGACAACGTGGTCTTGCGTCTTTTATTTTTCTGTCACTGGTATCCTGGCTAATCACTTTTACTATTAGTATTTTCCGTCTGGTCGAGCGAGTGTCAAACTGAGACTAGATACGCTTGAAACGAATAATCAGAATAACCAAAAAAAAAAAAAAATTTGTGTGTTTTTTTTTTTTTGAAAAAATGACAACGATATTGTAATGAGTATAAGAAATTGAAATAACTATTTTAAAAAAAAAATTGTTTAATGATGAATAAATACAGGCTTTTTTTGGTGAACTTATCACTTAGTCGTGATTGAATGATGATTAAAAAGGATATCTCTAATTTAGGTTGATGTCAGAGGTAGCTGATTCTGCAATCTGTTCAATCTCGTTGTTAAGCGCCAGTACCCACAAATCGCGCTCCTGACGGGAGCGGGCCAAAAACACCATGGAGACACCGCCAACACCAAGTCGGTTGACAAGCTTGATGTCAAAGTCAATCCCATTGTCATTGTTTTCATCGTCATTGTCGTCACCATCATGATTTTCATTGTTCACTTGATTTCCATCATCCCTCCGCCTCGATTTGGTCCGCTTTGTTTTAAGAGGTTTCTTGTGACCAAACCAAAGCACAAAGCAGCGATGCTCCTCGGGCTCTACAGACCGCCAGCCATCAAGGTAGACGCGTGGAATGTAGTGCGCGCCTGGGTTCTGCGCGTCAAATGAGCGGTCCCGGCCTTGTAAAAGATCCAATTCAGTTACAGGTCCGCTGTACACGTAGGTCGAACTATTAGTTAAATCTATCGTCGTTACCCGTGTTTGGCAGACGTTTTTGGTGTAGTGCGAGTTGGTTAGGTTGTAAAGTAATAAGCGGCCATTACACAGGATTGCTTGATACTGTCGAAACGAGGCAAACTTTTTGGGTTTTTGAAAAAGCCGGCCTTGAAGTGTAATGCTGCGAGCAGTTCTGTAGAAGAGATGCTCATCTGCCACACTATCTACTGACGTGGATTCCCACTTCTTGCCCTGCAACCCGAGGAATGTGTCAACTCCACTATCTATGTTAACGTTGAACTGAGCCAAATTGTACTCGCGCACATCGTTGATACGCGCTGTGGTCTCGAAATTGCGACGCTTCCAGTACTTGGACAGTTGCGTGAGCCGCTCAATCCACAAATCACGGGTTTCTTGATTGTAGGCCTGAAGCAAAATTTTGGTCCCTGACTCCATGATTATTTCAATAATCTGTTCCCTTTGTATAGAATTCATATGAGATTCTTTCGGCTTAAATATCATAAATGGGATAATGGGCTGTGAGAATGGCTGGATTTTCTGAACCTCGCACAAATCTATAAACCCGTTTGAGTTCACTAAAAGCATTTTACGTCTCTGTGACTCGTAAAAGCCATTTTCGTCATACCGTTTTGCCGTGTAACTGCTATTTTGGTTTTCTAGCCATACAATCTCGCCATTGGAAGCAGTCTGAAAAGGTCGCACTTCGTAGATAAGGGGAGCTTGTGCTAATTTATCTTCATCATCCAGAAAATTGTCAAATTCATGCCCAACCGGATTACCAGGGATCACATTCTTGGTTTTACTGAAAAACAAAAACTGATTATGCGTATGAAAAAACAGTGGTTTGAAAAACAATTCATGAAGGTGACCTTTGTACTTTTTAATTTTGCCAGACCAAGTTGTTAGACGAACAAGAAAACCTTCTATTGGTGTGGGTTCTTCCATTGTTGTGTTGTCGTCAAAGATTATATTATAAGCAAAATACTCCTTGGCTCTCATTTCAAGCTCGTAGGAATCAAGCAAAACCCAGTGATAATAGATTCCCTCTTCGTTTGATTCGGCCATCCACTCAATCCGGTCGTAATGGCGCCAGGCCAGGCCATACTTGCGACCACCCAAGAATTTCCGTAAATCATCCTTTTTGTAGCCCACGGTCTTCAGTAATTTTATGGTGACAGCGTAGACGTACTTGAGAAGAGGGCTGGCCCTGCTTAACACTGACTTGATGTCATGATAGCTAACCAGTTTGTTCATACGTCGCTCACGTTCAAGTCGATCTTGTTCCTCCTGAATCATAGCGACTGGTAACTTGACCTCGATGGAGTAGCCTAGACCCGGAATACCAATTGTTAAATTTGAAGATTTTTTGGCACCCAGGGTACGTAAAAATAACGAAAGCCACCGCAATGAAAGCCGGTGTGACCGGGGTCGAAGAATATACAAAAGGGTGCCTGTTTCAGATCCACGCCAAAAAACAATAGTCTTGTCGAGGGTAGAGTAGAATTTGACATAGGTGTTTTTGCTCAAGACTGTATCCCACTTGGAAACAGGCTTTGTAATATCTTCTTGAATCCTTGGGATGTCGCGATTCTCATAAAACTGAAGAAGTATAGGCGCATATGTATTGCCTGTGTTCCGGGCAACAACAATGTATTCTTTCCACTTTTTTAATACCTTTGTTTCGATATTTTCGATTTCATTGAACTGGTGGCTCACATACTTTAGCTTGGTTCCCTTCAACATGACCAGCATTTTTTCAGCTGCAAGGATTTCACCTGATTCTTTGTCCCCTAAGAGGTTTTTAAGATGTCTATCTATAACAGGGGCCTGTGGTACAGACTGTTTCGTCGACGTCATAGAGGCTGGGGGTTTCACTGAGTCGGCAACAACAGATCTATTTTCTTCCAGCAGTCGAGGCTGAAGAGATGATCGGCTTAGCATGCTCCTCAGTCTCTGGCTTGGAGGGTTATCAGGCTCGTCTGTTTGATCCTCATCATCAGAACTCCAGGGATCATGATCTACGCCTACAGGATGGGTTGAGTCAGGATACTCAGGGGCAGTCACAAACGACTCAATGGCAGACGACGCAGCTCCTGAAGAGAAATGTCTTGTCGACCCCATCCCCGTAGATCTAGCATTTTGAGATGTTATAGTGTCCGGACTGAATGCAACGGAATTTGTCGCGGCATGCTTATTTATAAATGTATTAATGTCAATACCCGTTGCAGTATCATCCGGCTCTTCATTCAGTCTATTTAAATGGTCTTTGATGATATTGTTGAATGTAACCACTTTTTTGATAAGCCGAGGTTTTGGATGGTCAGAGTTGTTATTTACAAGAATTGAGTGTGGTGGAGGACTGACAGGTGAAACATTGATTGGACCTAGTTGTGTGAGAGCACGGTCGGAATCCTTGATCATTTTGAGAAGCGTTGGTGTGCGCTTGGCCTTGCGCTTGGAAAATGAAGACATGGCATCTGCGGCTGAATCATTAATATCTGACCGTCGTAGACTGGGACTTCTTAATAGTTCTGGTTCTTTGGTAGTAGCATTTGAACCTATACTTGCCTCACCACTGGTCGTGCTATCGGTTTCGCTAGTGTTTTCGCTAGTGACGAGGCTTTCCTCTTCTAAGCTAGAATCATGTTTGAAATCAGCCCGGAGCTTGGACAAAATCTCCCTGTTGATGAGCTCAAGATCTGTCTTCTTTCGCGTCCTAAGGCGTGATGTTTTAAATTCCTGCCAGTAGGGTTTCATTCTGTCGTACCTTTTGCGCCAGCGGCCAGGCGAGCTTTGGATCCAGTTCTTTGTAAACGGTCCAACAGTTGTAACTTGGGTCTCTTTATCAAGTTGATGAGGCAGCAGGTTCACCAGCATCTCCGCCGTAAACGAGTTCTTAGGTAGCAAAGGTGGTCCTTTTCTCTCATCCCTATCAATCTCAACGTCTGTATTAGCAATAGTTTAAGGAGAATTGACGCAAAAAATAAATGAAAACAGTGCATCTAGCAAGTATCTAGCATGATCAATTGAAAAGAATAGCTAGCTGTTTGGGAATTATCACTGGCGCTACCTACCTTTCGTACGTCTTCAGTAGATCCCTGATCTGGTCAAAAGACTGAAAGTCGGGGTCATTGTTGCAAAGAATGTCGTTCTTCTTCCGATGGTCATTGCCATCCTTTCCTGAGGAAATTCCAGTCCCACCTTGAGGATTACTGTGTGACATTGAAAATCAATGAAATATTGAGTTGGGCCTAGAGTCTGTTGGCCTGTGTTACCTAACGAAGGGGTGATGCGGAAGTTTTATCAGTTGCGCGTAGTTTTTGTTTTGTTTTTAGTGTTTTGTTTGGCAAAGTGGTGGTGTGGGCTGGTCGTACCCAACGAGAAATGGCTGCAACAATAGTGTCTGGGAAATGTCAACGAAGCTGAAACGTCAGAAAATAGACTCAGAGAAACAGTGATGATGTCATGGCAAGGAAACCGAGCACAATAGGCAAAGTAAAAAAAAAAAGATACAATTAATTTTTCATTGACGAGCTAGGTATAAAACAATTATTGTTAATTGTATTAGCAGAACCGTTGTTGATCTGGCATATCGCTGTTCAAAAAAGCAAAAACAAAAAAACAGAGGTTTTCCTAACAGCAACTTCCTTTGGTGGTTTGTGATACGAGTTGTTTAAGGCTCATTTCTTATCAGCATTTATGGCAACCCGGGTTAAACAGCATAGACCCTAGATATCATTGAAAAAAGACTATCGATATAATCTAAGCGGGATTATTGCTCCGAAATTTGAGATCGGCGTTGATTGAAGGCTAGATTCAAGATGGTGTGCTAGACCCTATGTATGAAATTGTGAGCCACACATCTACTATAACGTGTTGATTGTTTAATCTCTAAACTTAGTAGGGATTCAATTTGAATTCATAAAGAGGGGTAGTTGAATGGAAGCACTGTAATATGGTCTTGATTTTTTCGTTAATGGCTGAGTTTTCTTTTGGCACCATATACCAATACCAACTGTCATCCACCATCAGATTATTTGATTGCTAAAATATAGCAGTGGGAACCATCGCCTAAACTGAGGTACCAAAAAAAAAAAAAAAAAAAAAAAAAAAAGGGGGATGGGCCGACTTAATTAGTGAGGAAGTGACGAGGACTTTTCGAATGAAAATTTAAACACAAGGTCCTTGCATTGTGTAAAAACACCCTTTTAAACAAAAAAGCCTCCAAATAAAACCTCAATATGATAATACAGCGTGAAATGAAAATTACTGCTCTGAAAGTGGTTGAATTTGTTATTTCTGGCAGGTATTAGAAGGTACAGTACGACTACGGATTTATTACGTAAACCAGAGGCCGTATAATATTTAGTTCGAGGTCAGGTGCTCTAAGGATTAAATCGCTGAAAGTAGTAATCATGGTAATCCTCCGATTTGACATATCTTTGTCCGACACTCCCAATTCATGTTTAAGACCAGCGACATCCATTTTGCTGTTGATTTTAAACCAGACAAAATGTAAAAAAATATATACATATATTTTTTTAATTGTATTACCCCAGTAATTTAACTTGAATTCATTACTAGGCCTAGGCCACTAGGAAGTGCATATCCATTGTCAACCGAACATCTGTCATCTTTGTCAGTTGTGGTTAGATTATTCCGTAGCAGGAGAATAGCCGTAATCAAGCGGCGTTTGCCACTTGTGTATAGCAGAGGTCTAATAAGGTTTGACGTGCTGAAACAAAAACAGAAAAAGGTTTCTGTGGTTACGGCGGAAAGTCAGGGCTTGGCAACCGTTCTACGTCTAAAAGTGCTGGGTAAAAAAAGCTTTATTTGTGGGCTACTCGGAGAAACTTTTTCAACTCCCAAAAACCCAAACCTCCAAAACTCCCAAAAAAGAGACTTTTCCTAAATTTTGAAAATTTTTGCCCGACTTTGCTAGTCACAACCGGGTTTTCTATAGGCTATAGACCGTAGAAGCTCGCATGAAAGGCTGAGCGATTGTTGAAGTGCATGCTTGATTTCAAATTACCCCAGAAAATGGACTTAAAGAGCCCCTCTTTCTAGTAAGAGAGCAATATACTTGGTCAGATAAGAAAGAGCTTTATTTACGCTGTTTGATAGATCGTAGTGCTTACAAAATAAACTTGTTTCCCATTGCCCAATTTTCCCTTTTTTTCACCATGCCAAGCATCAACCCTCTTTATTTTATTTAATATTTGTCTGGCTCTCAATGCCTTGTATTTAGCCTACAAGCAGGTTTATTTTTTTCTAAATTCAAATCTACAGACAAGCAGGGTCAAACTTTAGGAAGAATATATATATATATATATATATATAAAATGTGTTCCATAACCCATATATATTGCTTATGAAAGATTTACAACATAGATACTCGACACTTTATGATTTGTCAAAATCGTTTATCTTCTGGATGAGCGATCCGGTCCAAATGCGTACAAAGTGGTAATGTTTGAAGAAAAAAAAAAAAAAGCATTGTTATCACTTTATTATGTCATTCAGTAAAGTTTTCAGCTTTGTTTCTAAACTTTGTGGTCATCGTTTTTCAAATAAACTTAAAAAATGGTAGATAATATCCCTTTTCAGCGGCTATCGTTTCATGCCCGCTGAAACCTGGCGTTAGCGTCATATCTAAAAGTTAAATAATACTTCACAAGAAATTCTCTAATTAAAATAAAAATTTTCCCCATAGATAATTACTATCTACTGACCTCATCGCCATCGTGCTACACTAAATATAAATACCTTGCCATTTTCCTTCTAAAAATATTTCTTTTGGTCTCATTCCTCTTTTTCCCCATCATTCTTTCTCTTGCATTCAATTGCTAGATTCACTCATTTTTGCATTTCACTTTGATCCATACTATAGTAGTGTAACTTATTCTTCGAATATTATCAAACAACAAGTATACACTTATCAATATGGATGTTCTAGACAAAAAATTCCCTATAGAAAACTTTACTGATCTGCCGAACGACGATGACGTAGAGAAGATCGAGCAGGATAAGCAACAGTTTGGAACCACCGAAAGAGGTCTTAAGTCTCGTCATGTCCAGCTGATAGCTTTGGGTGGTTGTATTGGTACTGGTCTTTTTGTCGGTTCCGGTGCTATTCTATCAAACTCTGGCCCTGCGTCGCTGCTGCTTGCATACATTATCATGTCGTTCGTCATTTGGACCATTATGAATTGTCTTGGTGAAATGACCACATATCTTCCGCTCTCCGGTGCTTCTCCTCCCATGTACATTCACCGCTTTGTTGATGAGTCTACTGCTTTTGCTGCTGGTTGGAACTACTGGTATGCCTATGCTTTCCTTGTGCCTTCAGAAATTACTGCCGCTGCTATTGTCATTGAGTATTGGACTGATGTTGTGCCTACTGCAGCCTGGATTGCTATTATTTGGGTTCTGATTGTCGCTCTTAACATTTTCATGGTCAAGATTTTTGGTGAAACTGAGTTTTGGTTTGCTTCTCTCAAGATCATTGCGATTGTAGGTCTCATCATTGTCGGAATTGTCATCTTCTTTGGTGGTGCTCCTTCCCACGATCGTCTTGGATTCCGCTACTGGAAGCATGATGCTTTTAAAGAGTACATCGTTGGTGGTGCTTCTGGTCGATTTTGCGGCTTCTGGAACGCCTTAGTCCGTTCTGGTTTTTCTTTCATCATGTCTCCCGAACTGATTACCATTTCTGCTGGTGAGACAGAGGCTCCCCGCCGTAACATTCCTAAGGCCACCCGTCGTTTCATTTGGAGACTTCTCTTTTTCTACGTCCTTGGTGCTCTCGTTATTGGTGTTGTTGTTAGCTCTAGCAACCCTATGCTTATGTCCGGTAGTGGTGATGCTTCTGCTTCTCCCTTTGTTATTGGCATTAAGAACGCTGGTATTCCAGTTCTCAACCATATCATTAATGGTGCCATTCTTACCTCTGCCTGGTCTGCCGGCAACTCCTTCCTTTTTGCTGGCTCCCGTACTCTGTTTTCGCTTGCCACTGAGGGTGAGGCTCCTGCTATTTTCAGATACTGCAATCGCTGGGGTGTCCCAGTCTACGCTGTCTTGGCTACATCTGCCGTTGCCCTGCTTGCTTTCCTGAACGTCTCGTCGTCATCTGCTAGTGTCTTCACCTGGTTCACCAACCTTTCCACTGTCTCTGGTTTCCTTGCCTGGTTGTGTGTCATTACTGCATACCTTCGTTTCCGTAAGGCCTTGCAGCACTTTGGTGTTGATGACACTCGTCCTTTCAAGACTGCTTTCCAGCCCTACGCTTCTTACATTACTTTTTTCATTGTCTCTCTGCTTACCATTACCAACGGTTTTACCGTGTTTGTTGGTGGTAGCTTTAAAGCTGGTGACTTTGTTGCTGCTTATGTTACTCTCCCTATCTTTGCTGCCCTTTACTTTGGTCACAAAGCCTGGACCAAGAACTGGAAGTTTGCGTATCCTGTTGAGGAGGTGGATGTCTTTACTGGCCTTGACGAGGTTGAAAGGGTTGAAGCCCTCTACCCCGAGAGAGAACCTAGAAACTGGCTTGAAAAGTTCTGGTTTTGGGTTGCTTAAAGTTACGGCTTGCACTGCACCATTACACCAGATACTACACAACCTATTCTTGTTGGTTGTAATTGCATGATGATGACTTTTTTTGAAATATCTCGCTTTTTATCAGCGCCGGCTTAAACAGCCATGTTTATTTTGTATTTTTCGTATAATGTCAATGAAAATTTTTTGAAACTAAGCCAATTAGAGATATTCTGTGCGTAGGCGTTACAGAATTTTATGTAACTAGACCTTTGGAGATTGAATAGCAATGCAGCTGAGGTTCCTTATTACAAATTGAACAACTACAAAATGTGGGGAGTTTTATCTACAATATTGTTTGTTTTTTTTTTGGTTTTTTTTTTGATTTGTTTCAGTCATGTGCCCACCTTGTACCAAAATTAATAACTTGTTGACTGAATTTGTAATTTCAAGAGTCGCAAGAAAACACACCCAGATTTTCCACCACAAAAGTAAGTTGTCCCATGTTACTTCCCAACTTTAGCAACCAAACTGGGGTCTCACAAATTCACAACATCAACAGATGCTGATATCGGCGCATCAACTTTCCCAGTTATATCCACTCTCTTTTTTTGGTTTTTTAGTCTTTGAATAAGAAATTTCCAAAAAAAGATGTTAATCGCTTCAATATAACATAACACTGGGTATTTTAATTATTTGTCATGACTCCTTTATTTCCACTCTTTCAATTGACTCATGGAGCCTGTGAATCACATAATGAAGATAACATATCAACATATTATGTACCAGTTAAAGATAGATAGATTGGTAATCATTTATTGTCTTTGCATCAAATAGTTGCAAACAAAATTACAAATCAACATGATATACAAAGAAGATATGAATTTCAAAAAATACCAGTCTCTATGAGACTACCAAGGTAGTTGTGTCAGCTCGTTGCAGCGGCTAGTAGAAAGTTTCTTTTTTTTTGTTTTCAACTTGTAGTTTAATTTTCCGATGACGTTTTGAACTACATTCTAGAGCAGAGTGAGTTGGCAAGTCAAGAGTAAAAGTAATCAAAGCAGAAACTTACGGAAAAGGATATAAGTGCAGGATTCTGAAACTTTGAAGGAATAGAGTGCAGGACATTTGGTAATCAAGATAACAGTTAAACAAAAAAAAAAAAAAAAAAGTTTACAAGAAAGTAAGAAAACCACGGGAGGAATTCTAGAAACCCTTTACTCCACAATTTGACATGGGCCCGGTGTAATGGCGGAAGATATCTCCGATCTATTAAAAGTTTTCATAAACGTTTCATCTCGTGATGTCTTCAACAACCAATCCCAGCCAGATCACAGCGCGCTATTGCAAACAATTTTTTTATTTGCCTCTTTAGTATTTTTTTTTTTTTTGTTGTTGTTGTTGTTTGGATGAGAAGATGTCATCATTGAATAGAAAATAATTGTTTGCGGCAGTTTAATTATAAGCAATTATGTAGGCAAAACAAACCTTGGTATTGAAGTCATCTTGAAAAAAAAATGAAAAAATAAAAAAAGCTGAGAATGAAAGAAAATGTAAAAGAAAAAACCTTGCTTAGAATCTTGAAAAGCTGTATTTTCTTATTAAATCTCTTCTATAGTGATGAAAAAATCGTTTTATCAGTTTTATTAAATTCAAGTATCATTAAGGAAAGATTTTGCTTTTCTTGGCTCTGAAAAAGAATTATTCTCTTAGTATCTAGAAGGAACATAGCAGATGAAAAATAAAATATAATAATTTTAAAATACAAGGTATATAAAACCGAAATAAAAATAAAAATAAAAATAAAAATAACCCTTAATACTTGAACTAATGATACTGGCAAAGTAACGTTCCTCGTGGGTATAAAGGGGCTTTGCTATTTGATGGCAAAAAAGATACACCATTAAATATTTCCATGGACTGAGAGAGATCTGAAATAAACACTTAATAGATCTATCTCACTTTTTTTCTTCTTTACAAGCTGGTGTTTTGAATTCTTTTGTGTGCGCATAATGTTTCCTTCCATTAAGGAATCAAATCAGACGGGTGGCTCAAACCTTTAGCTAGAGCTCTTTCGTGGTGGCAACTATATTATCCATTTACCTAATAGTACAGTAATACTTTAGCTCATTATGTACGCTTATATAAAATGAAGGCATAAATGTAGTCTTTTTTTTTCTTCACATATGTATACGTAATAAGGAATTTAGGGTAGGAATGGGAAGAGCCTTTTTCTTGGTGTTACTTAGGTTTCCTTTTTTTTTTTTTTGGTTTTTCTTTCATTATTTCCTGTGCTTACATGATCAAATACAAAATTGAAATGCTCAAGCTTTAGCCAAGTCCCAACCTATTTTGTCAGCTTTATTTTTATTTTTTTTTTCTACCTTGTAGTTTCTACAGTAGTAAAGTCCCTCCAGGTGGATGTTTGCCTTCTATATTCTCATTTGCTAGGAACTCAATTGTTTTGCGTCTCAGATAATGTCACGCCCTCGAAAACCCTTCATTAATTCTGAGACCATTGTAGGCACACTTTTCCGCGATCGTAGGCTGTATGATGTCCAGGGCTTGGAGCTTGTAGCCCTCGACGTCTTACACGTTCTGCAGGGTTTTTTTATTGCCCTTCTTGGTTGTGTCCATTCTCATGACAAGTGCTCCTTCGCTTTTCTGGTACCACTTTTGAGGGTGTTTAGCATCTGGGCCAACTTCAGGACTGGTGACGTACATGAGTCCTTCTCCCTCTCTTCAATTCTGTTCTCTGGTAGTGCTTGACAATACGCTGTACAGTCTTAAACTTGCCGCACTTGCAGCTGTAGTTGTTGTTTAGAGGACCTTTCTAAACGCATATACCAATATCTCAGTTGCCAGGTCTCAATTGGGTTATCCGACTCAGTATTTCTCGTGTACTTGCCAGGTTTAAGCAAATTATGTATGTAGGTCTAACCTGAATGCGGACTTTAGTTTCGTAGTTTCCTGTGTGGCTTTTGCTTTTTCTACTTTCTTCTTGATTTGTGTGACGTAATTTCTTCGAGGCAATGGCAAAAGTTTGTTCATCAACCTGTTCACCAAAAAAGCAAAAAAAAAAAAAAAAAAAAAAAAAAAAAAAAAAAAAAAACCTGAAAGAACCCTACAGTTAAGCATAAAATCTTTGAAAATGTTCAAACCTCGTATCCATCTACATGAAGGCAGGTAGATAGACAGAAAATCTGCCTATTGCCCTAATATCTAGAAGTTACCAAAAAAAAAAAAAAAAAAAAATAAAAAGGATGTATAAAGATATTTAGCCTATATGTTCATCTCGATTGGATAAAGTACCACGTATGGAAACTTTGGCACTTGATGACACACCCAATTCCCCATGAAACGCTCCATATGTCAAGAGAACTATGCCATACATTCAAGTGCCAGGCACCCCAATAACAGAGATTGACAAAAAAAATTATCAAACTCCCAACAAGCGGCCCAAAGCAAAACAAATCTATTAGAGAAGGTACGGTCAGTAGTCTAAAAACTTGGACCTACCATGGAGGTACATATTACCCTTTTGCTGTTGAGTATCTTTATGACGTAGCTTGGAATAAAACCTTATGATTATATATAAACGTGTTTTAAAAAAAAAATACTATTATTCTCATGCAATAATTATTACTAGAAAAAAGAGAGACTCCTGTTAATTATATTTTAAGAGTAGAAAAAAGAATGATAAAAAAGTACAACAAATAAATAGTATATATATCAGAAGAAAAAAGAAAAATTGCTTATAAAGGGTTTTTGTCACTCTACTTCATCTGTTGCTGAACGTTGAGCTGGTAGAGGTTATGTCCATGCTGGTGATGTAACTGATCTTGATCCTGTTGGTGACTAAATGTTCTCATCAAACCCTCGGCTGTGGTAAGATCATCAAGGTTGACAGACATCCGGATGCTAGACATTGACTCACGAGCTGGGGCCTGTTCATTGCGCACGTTGCCTCGGGCAAGGTCAAGTGATTTTCGGATTTGCGAATCAGAACGTAAACGAGCAACTGGATTTTTGGTGTTGTTATTGACAGAGTTCCCAGTAGCAATGATCTGGTCATTACTAACAGCACTAGGCACAGGGGACAAACCTCCAGAGTAGTCGCTTTCAGGGTATAGCTGTTCAGTGTCAAAACTAATGTAGGAGGGACCAACCTCCTCAGTCCGGCCTCTGACCACGCGCGGGTGCACCAGACTCTCTTCATCGTTAAACTCAAAATCTTCAAGCGTTTTGCCTTCCATGGGTTTAGATCGGTGTCCCCACTTGTTCAAGCTCAGGCGCTTGCTGGCCACAGAGATTCTGTTTTTCGGAGAACGCGAAGCACGCTTAGGATCGCCGCCTACAAAGGAAGTTACATCATCAAAATCGTCGTCTATCATCTTGGAGCTATAATTTCCCTTGCTTGGAATAAGCGCTTGCTGAGACCCAATACCCCCCAGATTCTTCATCCGCTGTTGTTGTTCCAGCTTTTCTAGAGCTATGGCAGCAGTGAGACCATTGTTAGTTTCGCTAATTGGAGGTACGCTGTCGTAGTCACCCTTTTTCCACTTTTCACGGATAATGTCCAGATCAGTTGGTCTAAAAACTCTTTGCAAAGACATCATTACATAGTGAGGTAATAAGCATAAAGTGATGCCCAGAAAACTGACAGACCAAAAAGACGCAGAAGAGAGTAATTGAGAAGCCATGCCGTAGAGTTCACCAGAAGCAATAAGTGAGGAGTAAATGGCTGCCCAGATAATCACAAGCAAACTTGATACGATATTGACAGACACTGACAGAACGTCCCAACGGGATTGATTCATAAGAATAAACAGGTTGCAAGAGAAAACAGAAATTGTACAAACGGACATGCCCATCCAAAATCGATGATCCATGGAAAGACCATTCTCACTGATAAATCCAGTCCCAAGATAGGTGAAGTAGGGGAAAAAAAAGGAAATGAGAGATTGATAAAGGCCATCAGACATGTACGCCCAAAACTTCATTTGAGACCAATCAAGACCAAGCACGCCACGTTGGTAAAGCTGAGGAACAGCCAGACATAGGCGATCATCAACATCTTGATCCAAGACACCAAGTAGAATAACAGGAGCTGATGTGAAGGCCAAGTTAAACAGCATCACAAATGTGTATTCAAACAAGTAGGCGCCATCAAAACTCGAAAAGACACCATACCAAAAAAGTGCAAATGTGAACACCATATTTTTGTAGAAGAAGTTAGGAATCATTTCAGCTAACCGTTTGTAAGACCAACGACCGTGAACTAGCAACAGCCGAGACAAAAATCGAAACTGGCCAACGGCGTAGTCGGAAGACATAACGGCAGCACGACCTTCTTCACCGGCAATTCCCACACCAACATCTGCCTCCTGAATCATGGCAACGTCATTAGCACCATCACCAATAGAAAGGGTCATAACACCCAAGGTAGTCTTAACCAAGCGGACAACAGAAGCCTTCTGGGCAGGACTGACTCGACAGCATAAAACAGACTTACACTGTTTGCAAAGTAAAAGAAACTTGAGTTTTAAGCGGTCATCAAGACAATGTTTCAAAGCGTCACCATCAATAATCACAGCGTGACCTTGTGAAGGAGGACTGTGGTCAAGTTTTGCGTTCTCCAGCTCAGCATCAGATGCGATCAAACCAAAATATTTGTGTAAATAATCAGTGAGCATCTTGTCAATTGCTTCTATAGTATCAACCTCAGGCCGAATGACAAGAAGTTCCATGTCGTTATCAAGCAAGTTGCACGAAAAACCAATATTAATAGCGGTCTCCACTTTGTCACCAGTGAGGACCCATAGCTTAATACCGGCTTTACCGAGAAGCGCGATAGACTGGGGCACGCCAATTTGCAATCTATCTTCAATAGCGGTGCCACCAAGAAGTGTAAGGTCACGCTCCAAAGCGTCAGCCACTTCTTCCATGCGGTCTTCACGATCGGTCAAAGCAGAGGAGGCAACCTCATGGTCTCGGCTAAACTTGTGATATTCTTCTTCAGTCAATTCTTTCTGAGCAATACAAAGAGTTCTGAGACCTTCGTTGGCAAACTGTTCAAGATGGATGGCAGTTTCTGAGCAAAGCTTCTCTTGCGCGTTGGGTTTAAGGCGAGAATAGATGATACTATCGGCACCTTTACAGATGAGAAGAATGCGGTCTTTTGCATCAGGATCAGTCTTGGGGAATTTGACAATAGCGCTCATACGCTTTCTAGTCGAGTTGAACTCCAACGTGTTGAGAATTTGAAATTCCTTCTGGACACCTTGAATGTTGAGGATAACGCCAGAGTTAGTGCGATCCAAAAAGCTGTAGCCGACATCGCGGGCAGCACCAACCAAAGCAGCTTCATCTGGAGAT
Organism: Geotrichum candidum; assembly: GCA_013365045.1. Lineage (NCBI taxonomy): Eukaryota > Fungi > Ascomycota > Dipodascomycetes > Dipodascales > Dipodascaceae > Geotrichum > Geotrichum candidum. The sequence continues at coordinate 381,039 of QQZM01000001.1, read as the reverse complement.
TGTGCCTTGAAATCACACCGGTCTGGGTACACCTTACTCTTTTCAGTAATTACAGTGTGACACAAAGCGAGAGCAAGCATAAAATGGTTGACGGCCTCTTGTTGCTCAAGGCCATTGGCACCTTGCATGTCCTCAACAAATTGAGAAGAAACAAAAGTGAGTTCATTATCAATCATCTGAGGGTTGTCGTAGATTTTCCGAAGCTTTTGGATCATGTACTCCTTGTCTTCGCTGATTTCTTGCTCCATTTGAACTGCCTCAGCTTCAACATCAATACCCTGTCGTTTTCTGATGCCAGCCAAAGCTTCCGTGTAAGCTTTTCCGTAAGCTACTCCGTCGATTGTACACTTTTTGAACTCCATAACATTCTGGGTAAGAGTACCAGTTTTGTCAGAAAACACATACTCTACTTGACCAAGATCATCAGAAATACTCCATGACTTGGGAGTGCAGGGGTAGTCAAGTGGCTCATAATATAGAAAAATATCAGAATAAATAAACAAGGCCTGAATACTTTTTACCAATTCGATGGAGATATAGAGTGAAATGGGAACAAGTGACTGATAGAGAATGACAGCTGCCCAAAAAGTGATGAGACCGCTAACTATAGCAGTACCACCGATAGTCCCAAACTCAAAGTAAGTGATTGACGAATTACTTATGCTGAAAGAGATACCATTAAAGAGACCCGATATGAAACAGATAATGAACAAAAGAACAAAGTTGCAGATGACACTAAAGTTCAGTTCACGAGAGATTTTACTTTTCTTACTGGGAGTTTCACCAGCGTTAAGCATAATCTTTGTTTCTGGGCCAGTAAAAAGAACAACACCAATGATCCACTTTGTATTTCTCAAAGAACAGCCACGAAGAAGCATATTGTTGATGGAGACAGGCTCGGATCCAATTGGAGGTTTTACACTGCTGTTGCGGTCGAAACCAGGAGTGTTGTATTGGTACCATTTTGCAACACCGTTGAAGGAATACAAGTTAGGGTGTGCTTTCTCACTTTCAATCCAAAACTCAGCACGTTCACAGTCAGACGAATGTTTAATTCCTTCACCACATTTTAAAGCTTGACGGACTTTTAAGTTGGTTTCACCATCGAGATTCTTGGTTTCAACATAGCAAGCGCCATCGGCATCAGAAGTGGCAATTACAATCATATCTGCTGGAATCTCTTCATTGTTGTGAACACGGATAAAATCACCAACGCGAATATTCTTCCAAAAATCTCGTTTAAACTTTGCTTTTCCTGGGATTTGTCGATAAGGATCTATAACGGAACCTGGGTTTCCTTGTTTAGTTTCAGGATCGCAGTCATCATTTTCAAGGTATGACATAGTTGACATGGGCCGTATGGGCATCTTAGGGAGATTCTGCAGCTCATGGCTGTCATTGATGGTTATGACCGACTTTACAGTCATAGATCTCGTAAGCTGTGCACCAAAGTCATCCTCACCGTCAATATGCACCGAACCGTTCGCGATAGCTTTTTCCGTGGCAGACTTGAACACTATGCGGCTGGAGGCTTTCTTAATCCTGCGCCATAAGGATATACTATCCTCTACAACATTCGGGTTGTGCCAGTAAGACAATATTTGGGTGCGTGCATTATTAATTTCTAGATCGAGTACAGTTCGGCGGTAGTCCTCGATAGCGTCCTTAATTCCAGTGATGATGACAATAACGATAATTGGGACCGCTGCCAAAACAGGCGAAGATACACCAAAAATAGGAAATGCCTAAAGTTTAAAATGTTAGTAAAAAAAAAAAAAAAAAAGCGAGTATAAATTATACTTACACCTAGGATCACAATGAACAAAAAGTAGATGTTGGCAACGTTACTAAACTGAGAGTACATGTTCTTGGGCAAAAACGAGAGTGGTGTGTACTTTGTTGTCCGGACCTTGTTTCGTGGGTAAATATTAATGGGTAATTCAGTTTCGGGGTCAATGAAATCATCCGGGAGCGGCATGTTGAAGTAAACGCGGTGATTAGCCTCTTGCGCTTGTTCTGACCCACCTATAATTGAATACGATTCGCTTGGTAGCGATGGCTTATTCGAGCTACCCTTGGAATGATGGTGCTTACTAAACTTAGATTTCGATCGCTTGGGCTTTGTGCGTCCCTCCGGAAACCGTTGAGTGGCCACACGATGCCGCTTCATAACCATACTATTTAGCGAAATTTCCTGGTCATCTAGCTTCATCTCCTCCTCGGTTGTGTCTATTTTAAACTTGTTGGGATCAACTTCTGAAATGCTGGCATTGACCACAATCTGAGGCGGGTTGGGGTGGTTGGTAGAAGGATTCCGTGATGGAGGAGAGTTTGGTTTTAGATATCGCTGCTCATTTTCAATGGGAGAAATGGGAGAGAGTGTGGAGGTCTTTGAATGCAATTGATTGTCAGAAGATGAAGAGGAAAAGGGAGGTGATTGGATGTAAGACGAGGGATTCTGCGGTCCTGCCGCAGGTTTCTGATTAGGTTGAGGCGGTTGGGGAGTATTCATAAAAGACATTGGAGCAGTGTTCCATCTGCTATGGGAGTCACTCGCCAAGAGTGGAATATCAAGTGGGTACTGTGAAGCCGTGGGAGTAGACTCCGACAGGTTGTAGGAGCTGTAGTCAAAGGCATCGTTTACTGGCACCGAAAGAGGACGAATTGATGCCGATGAGTAGCGAGATTGGGGCGATTGGGGTTGAGGAATGGATTGTGGGAGAAAGCTGGAAAAGTCTGAGCTGTCATAGGGTATAAAGGGGTTATTTGAGACTCGCTGGGGGTTTTGGGGAACAGGGATGGAAGGCGGGTGTTGTGAGTTGTTTAAGTTTGAATAAGGGTTATTGGAGGTACCGGACGGATCTCTCAAACTTTGTTGAGGGTTGGAAGGGGTATTCTGGAGCAAAGTTTGCTGCTGTTGCTGCTGTTGTTGTTGTTGTTGTTGTTGTTGCTGCTGTTGCTGCTGTTTTTGTTGGTTATGCTGGTCCTGATAGGAGGTGTCTTGGTATGTCATTGTGCTGTAGTTGAATGAAAGATTTCTGTCATGAGGTAATTTATCTAGCGAAGGGGTCAAAGAATGTGTATAAAAGATGGTAAAAACCGCGTCTAAAAAGAGAGTGTGTACTGAGCTGTTTAAGTTATACTGAGGTTATTGTTAATGTACGACTAACAACGTCACGCAGATTACGGACGGTGTGTAGTATAAGAATATGCGAGTAAAGATAAGTAGAAGGAAGGAAAAGAAAAAAAGTTGTAAAAGATGACGAGAAGAAAGAGAAGTTGAAAAAAGTTGAAAAAAAAAAAATTCAAACCAGAAAGTCGGCAGGAAACGAAGTGGTAACGTTGACAATGTTCTGTTTTAGGATTAGTACCGAACCAAAGACAAAAAAAAAGGGTCAAAAAATTCCAAAAAAAAATTCCAAAAAATTAAAAAAAAAAAATAAACAAGTAAATAATCATGATAATTATATAATTGGTATAATTAATATATTTATGAATACCTAAATAGAATATTAATAGAACCAGACGAAAATTAAAATTAAATTCGTCGAAAGTTTCTCCATGATTGCAATGGCAATAATCCACTCAGCAATGGCGGCTTTTACAATCCGAGTCAACACTGATAAACATCATAATATCCAACTTTAACCACCATGGCTCTGCATCTAAAACCTCTCGTTTACATGTTTCTCCAGTAAAAGCTCCAAACAGGTTTGTTTCTTTTCTTTTCAATATCAAAGAAAGATCCATTATTAATGAAACCCTTGGTCCGTTGCTCTTACAAATTCTCAATTTTTTAGAAATAAAAAGAAAATTTTTTAGCAAAAATGGATATGTGCTTAGTAGATCTGACCCTATAGCAAATCGTACAAACCAATGACAAGTCAGTCTTCGACATTAGACTCGGATGCCTCCTAGCAGCGGACCTTGTGCCTCCAACGTTGGTACCGGCTCCGCTGGGCTGACGGTTAGCACCACCAGTACAGCGCACTGCATATAATACGACTACCCTTCACTGTCATGATCGACTTTTAAGCTCTGGTTCCTAATGTTGCAGCTTCAGGGCATGGCTCCCACCATCCTTTCTCTAGTCACACGCGTCATATTTACAAAACATTTAGACCCCCTTTTTTTGATTTCTGATACGGACTGTCTCATCGCGCTCAATGCCTTCCCATCAGCATTCCCCCAACTATGGTAATTACTGCTTTTTCTTACTTTGGTGTATTTATGCATATGATTTTAACTGCCATACCAAGATTTTAATTTTACGTAGCTTTTTATCATAAAAAAAACCCCCCCATAGTCAGCATGCACAAAAATAGAAGGGAGCGGAAAATGGAATTGCTTTGTCACCCGAAGATGCCTCCGGCTATAAACACAAAAAAAAATCATATCCCGCTTCCGGTGCAGATACACAAGCTGCTCTTTTTTTTTTTTTTTGGCACAAGATGATTGTCGGAATCAACTAGTCCCTGATCATTCATCAGTAATCCCCTTCAAACGTCTTTCCGCCGCCCATGCGAATTCATGGCAGAGTACAAAGAGAAACCAAGTAGGTGGCATCAATATATTATTAAATCTTGAACTTTGGCTAAACCAAAACTATAATATGATATGTTTTGTGATAGTCAAGTCACCCCTTTAGTGAGTATCAAGTCAGAGGCGTTGTAGTCAACATTTCTGTGATTTGTGATCCAACAGTAGTTGCAAGATTCAACGTCGATTCATTACCAACCTTAATTGAGTTAGTTGTATCCCTAAATTTCTTAATCTGGTTGGTAGCTTCATCCCGATTGTTTATATCTATTCGTCTAATCTTTCTCTAGCCTTGTTTGAGTTATTATTTAAAACTATCTCTGAACTCAATTTCGTCATTTCCTATATCAGTAGTCAATCTCATGTTCAAGTGCTTCCTTACTTTGTCTCCTTGAAAGTTTTTTGTCGCTGAACACATGTTCACACCTGACTATCTCTGTAACTGTAAAACCCAGGTAAAGCCTTTGAATATTTAATGAATTGCTACGTTATTATAGAGCAACTTAATTGACTCTAACATGCTCAAGTTTCAACAGTTTAAGCTTACGTGGCTTGCGTGGCTTGGCTCAAACCAGGCTTTGTTATATTGTATTATAGTGACCACTGCGCACCATGACCTAATTATGAAAGACTTCTAAAATGAAGGCTTAGATGAAAAGCTTGTAAACTGGTCTTGGTATGAAAGGGTGGTTCCATTGTTTCCTTACACTATCATTTTTAGCCATTTACAGTCACTCGGAAAAGTCAATGAAATATTCCAAAACAATAAAAAGATTTATATTCAAATATGAGCAGCATAATTCCACCCAAAACAATCAGATAGTAACCTTTTAATAAGAGACCTAATTGTGTGATAGCTGAATGGCATGTAAATAATAAAATATAGTTTATTTTAAATTAATAGTGCATATACTGCCCATTGGCCTCTAAATTGTATTAACACGGCTTTCCACGAACTTTATCAAGAGATCGAAATAACCATTATCTAGTTTTTCTTATCCCTTCTCAATCGCCTTATAACACTGCTCTTTCAATGGTTCTTTAATACCATCAAAAGATTCTAGGTTTAGATAAAGCGTGTAAATACGTTCCTTTAATTTAGCCCAGGCATGCCAAATAGGGTCCAAAATGGATGAGTGTGGGCCAGTCAACAAGAGGAATACACTTCTCATCAAACCAATTTCTAATAATACTATCTGTATAAATAGAAGCATTTGAATAAACGTCACATTTGGCTTCCATACAGCAGGCATATATTTTTCAATAATTTTAAATAGGAGCATGAATAATATCCTCCTTGGGCCAATTTCTTATCCCTGTTCATTCGGTAGATTTCTGTGTGACCACTTCTCCAGATTATTGCCTACATCATAATCACATTTCTTTACCTTTTTTATAAAGAACAATATTCTTTTTTTCCTATCCTTTTTCATTTTTGTGGATGAATCACTATACTCATTGACTATTCTTTGACAAACCCAACAGAGCATTCATCACTCCAAGTAATCTTGCTTCATTGCTTGTATACCTAATCCTTGCTCACAAATACCCAATGATAGTATGTTTAGCTATTTCTTCATTTAATTGAGGTCTTTTTCGCGCTTTTCAATGAACATATCCATAACTTTTCAGCGCACGAGCAACAGTATGTACGAAAACAGGCTTATAAAGTGATTTGAAGCTATATTCTATCTTCATAAAGGGATTGCGCTTAATTGGAAAATTAATGCATTCCTTATCAGCATCTGAAAGAACCGTTGGTCTGTCAGAGAGGGAAGTGCTGGTTCCTATAGGAGAGAACACATATTCTTCAATGGTGGTCTGTATTGTTGATCAAGGTGAACCCATTGTGCGTTGAATATCAGTCTTTTTCTAGCCAGAAAAATACTGTCCAACTACAATTCCACTTTTTAATGGTTTGGATTCCTTTCTAGTAGCTTTATTAGAAGCTTTAGACTGTAAAGGTGTGCGAGACATGACTTAGGTTGTAAAGAAGTTACCGGATATTAGGTTACGCGTCACGCATCGCAAAAATTCTGGAGATTTTTGGAGGGTGACTGTAAATTAGAGTTTAAGACTTTGGTTTTAGAACTTCACTTCATACTTAATTGTCAGTCATGTGATATTATTACTTCTTTAGGAATCTAGATTTTTCACCCACTCAATGCTAAACAAAAAAAATTTTATTCAATTCCTCTCTTTTTTTATCCCTCCTCACTCAACTTTTTTGAATCACCAATCAACTTACCCGTAAACAAACAAACCAATCACAATGTCTGTCGAAGAAATTAACGAAGTTCCCCAGGAGCAGATCCCCGCCGGTGCCAACGTCACTGTTGCTTCCAAGGTCGACAAGAAGGCCAAGAAGGCTTTCGAGAAGGCTGGTCTTAAGAAGGTTGAGGGTATTACCCGTGTCACCCTGAGACGCGGTATCAACCACATCTTCGTCATTGCTGAGCCCGAGGTCTACAGAAACCCCGCCACCAACTCCTACATTGTCTTCGGTGAGGCCAAGCTTGAGGATCTTACTGCTGCCCGCGCCCAGCAGGCTGCTGCTGCTGCTGCCCGTGCCAACGAGGCTGAGGCCCCTGCCCCCAAGGACCAGGCTTCCATCACTGCTGACCTCGAGGCTGCTGCCGCCAAGGTCTCCCTCGACGACGCTTCTGCCGACCTTCCCGAGCCCACTGCTGAGGAGCTTAAGGAGGCTGGTCTCTCTGAGGAGGACCTTGCCCTGGTCAAGGAGCAGACCACTGCTTCCAACGCCCAGATTCTTGATGCCTTCAAGAAGAACGGCAAGGACATCATCAACACTATTGTTGCTCTGACCGCCTAAGTCCACTTCATTTATTGTTCATCTCTTTAATTAATATGTAAAACAGTAACAATTGGATTTTCTCTTGTCATCACGTCCCCCCGTTTTTTGCTGTCAGCACAATTCTGGTTCTACCTTTTTTTTTTTTTTTTTTTTTTTTTTTTTTCCCTATTTCTATCTTGGCCTTAACACAAGATTGGATTAGAAAAGCTTTTTTTCGAATCATCTTAGTGCAAGCTCTTGTAAACCACAATGCTTAACTGCGTCTGATTTGGTCGAGTCCAATGTTGTCAGATGGGTCTTTGTTCAGCTTCTGGGTAGTCTTGTTTTGGTGGCCTTGATTTTTATTAGTAAATTTTTACAATCGCGTTAGACCCAGGAAGCCTAAAAAAGATGTGCTTTTGCAACTCGTTGACTATAATTATAACCATATTGCAAGGCTTGAAAACCTGGTTTTTGGTACTCTATAGTTATTCTCGGTTCAAAGGGAGGTCAGATAGTCAGGCAATTGAGCTAAAGCACTTGACTTTTTTTTCTTTTACTATGCTTGCTGGGCTTGTTAACCTTTATATCTGTGAAAAGGCCTGTCAGTACAACTGTCTCGGTCCTCAACGTTCACTCTGCTTATATCAGTAGCATTGTCTAGACCTCAACCACTCACATCTCGTGTTGACATACTGCCGGCAGCTCGTTTATTTTTATTTTTTATTTTATTTTTTTTTCCCTGGCTACGTATGATAAAGAAAATTACCTTTACACACTATAATTCGAGCTATGAGACAAAAAAAAACAAAAAAAAACAAAAACATCAACAACATAACCTAGCTAAAGCGGCCGAGGGGCGCCGTCAGCCAAAAAAAATAACGCATCAACTCAAGCAAGCATCATCTAGCTCGTGGTGCTTGTTGTGTCAGTGGTGGCGGCGGGAGTTGCGTACTTCTTGGTCCATTCCTGAGCGGTCTTGATAGCATCGGCCTCGTTATCCTTCCAGTGCTGCGCAACGTCGTTGGCAAGCGGGTCATTTGGGTTGGGGGCACCCAATAGCGCCTGGATGGACAACAAAATTGTGCTGATCTGCTGAGCCGGTGACCAGTTCTTCTTCAAAACGTCAAGGCAGATGCGGCCGAGACGGTCAATGTTGGGGTGGTAAATCTTGGTAAGAAAACGGACCTTGACAGCACCCATGGGGTAGTCCTCCGGCAGGAAAAGCTCCAACTTAAACACACCGCCTTCATAAGGGCTTTGTCTGGGGCCATCAATGGTAACGTCAAAGTAGCGCATATTGTCCTCATGGGGAACAGCGGTAATACCGGGAACGGGGTCCGAGATAAGACGGCTTGTTTCCTGTAGCAATGGCACGGCGGTTAGTATAGAAACAATAGTTAGGTCCACAATATAGTCTGAAGTGGTATAAACTTACTTTTTTAATACGGTTTAATAGAAAAGTAGACATGATAGAAGGTGATGCAAGGTACAGAAAGTCGAGAGTCGGAAATCTAGCTAGTGGTCAGAGAGCAAGCAGTGCTATTGGGAATTGATCCGGATTTAAAAGGCAACGAGCGGTACAAGAAGTGTGAATGGAAATACAGAACCAGTATGGTGGCAGAGAAAGGATTCTGTTGTCGTTGTTTCTATTGCTTTGTGTCTGAAGATGTCAAAAAAAAAAAAAAAAAAAAAAAAAAAAAGGAAAGAAAAGGAAGTGGCGCTGGTGGTTGTTTTGCTCAGAAAGAAAAAAAAATAAAAAAAAAGGGCGGTGTACATGTGCACAACCAAACGACCCCAGCATCAGTGCCTTCAATCTCTCTGACCTCTTTTCCTCTGTTCCAAGCTCCATCCCCCAGTTCACCTCCCTCTTTCAATCCCCCAGCCAGGCCCCCCTCGCATTCCCTTTTGCGCATCCGCTCTTCCCAAACGCATTACATACTATGAGTGACGAGTACGATTTTCTTTTCAAAGGTATGTCTACGGCCCCTACTGCTTACGCCAACTCTCCGGGCTCTACTCTCTTTTCTCCCACGCGACCCAAACTAACAGCCTGTACCCTCAATTAGTCGTTCTTATCGGCGACTCCGGCGTCGGCAAATCTAACATTCTAGGAAGATTCACTAGAAACGAGTTCAATCTCGACTCCAAGAGTACCATCGGCGTTGAGTTCGCCACCCGAACCGTTGACGTCGATGGTAAAACTATCAAGGCCCAGATTTGGGACACTGCAGGCCAAGAGCGTTACCGCGCCATCACCAGCGCCTACTACCGTGGCGCCGTGGGTGCTCTGCTTATGTACGACATCACCAAACCTGAAACCTACGATAATATCACTCGGTGGTTAACCGAGCTCAAGGACCACGCTGATCCCCAGATCATTGTCATGCTTGTTGGCAACAAGTGCGATCTCAAGCACCTTCGTGCCGTCCCGACCGAAGAGGGCAAAGCATTCGCCAATGAAAATAACCTCCTTTTTATTGAGACTTCGGCACTGGACGCTACTAACGTTGAACTCGCGTTCCAGCAGGTCCTGACCGAGATTTACCGTACGTATGCCGACCAGACGCTGCAGGCCGACTTTAACCAGTCAAAACCGACCCAGGGCCAGACCATCAGCTTCACGCCTCAGCCCGACGACGACAAGACCAAGAAGGCCGGCCAATGCTGTTAATGTTTTTTTTTGTTTTGTTTTATGTGTGTTTTTTTTTTTCTTTTCATGATTCTTCTTGTTTGATTTTTGTTAGTAGTATACTGATTTCAGGCTGTTGTTGTTATTAATTATTATTATTATTATTATTATTATTATTATTATTATTATTATTATTATTATTATTATTATTATTATTATTATTATTTTTATTATTATTATTATTATTATTATTATTATTATTATTATTATTATTATTATTATTATTATTATTATTATTATTATTATTATTATTTTTATTATTATTATCATTACTATGTCCCGTATATTGTTATTATTATTATTATTATTATTATTATTATTATTATTATTATCATTACTATGTCCCGTATATTGTTATTATTTGTTTTAGCCTCATTTGTGAATAAATAGACGCGTTTAGCCCCGCTACGCTACCTCGATGTCATTTGTTACCTGGCGCGACGCGACACTGTAGTAGATGCACGAGGCGTTTACTCTTTGTCCTGAAAATCTTTGTCGTTCTCCTCCTCATCATCGTCATCATCTAAAAGACCAACCTCACCAGCAGCCTTGCTCTTTTCCAGCTCGTCGTTGATCTTCTTGTAGTCAATAACTTTGCCTCTAGTTCTGCGACCGACAATAATGTTGGATGTATCAATTTCTGCCAAATCATCCTCCTCGACATCACCCTCAGGAATCTGTATAACCTGTTAGTATCATTTATTAATTCACCAGCAGGATGTCGCGTAATACTCACTTTGTGTTCATCAATGACCTCCTCTTCCTCATCGTCTTCATCATCCTCTTCATCCTCAGGCTCGGAAGCGTAGCGTTGAGCAATCTTGCTTCTGCCTTTACCCTTTGAGCGTTTCACGGGGGCAGCAGGGGTCTCTGGTTCCTTCTTCGCAACATCCTCTTCGGTCTTGGGTTTCTTAGCAGCAGGCTCCTCAGTCTTTTCCTGGGTAGCAGGTTCGGCTTCAGAAGCAGCAGACTCTTCAAGCTTGCGCTTAGCGGCAGTCTCTTCGACAGGAGCAACAGGTTGTTCTTCGGGAGCAGTCATGGTTTCTTACAAGAGGGGAAGTGCAATTGGCGTTGTAGTGATTTTAAAATAACATTGAAGAGAAAAGAAAAAAAAGAAAAAAAAAATTCTATTTTTTTATATATCTAGATATAAAATCAAAATAAAATCTAAAAAATGCCTCAGAACATGGACAGCAACAACAATCCCCGATGAAACCGGCACCTCGGGACTTGTACTCGGGTCCACTAACAGTTTAAACGAATTTCCTGATCCTCTCGATCATAATGACACTAAAATTGTCGAAATTGGCCAACTTTGAAGTGAGATAAACCCTAAGGCTTAGGTTTTCGGTGACGATACTACTACTACCACATCCACCGCGATCATCGACAACTAAGATGAACATTCAAGCCATAGACATGCCAGTAGCACAGTAAATTGCCTTCTTGAAGGAGAGTTTGATGCTCAGATTAGGAAGGTTAAAGATTCATTTCATTCTGAAGGAAGTCAGAACAACAAAGTCCAAGGGCGGCTTGAGACAGATGATTACATTATTTGAAAGAATATTGAACCAGAGTCCTCGAGGAAGCCCAAGACAAGCTGATCAAGGAGAATTTCAGGCTAACTGGAGAGCTTTCCAATGGGGAGAAAGATAATGCCAAGCTGACAAGCATCATGGACTTTCTTACCCTCAAAAAGAACAGACACGAACAAAAGTTCAGATCATTTGAACATTCAAAGCAAGACCGTCAAAGCTAGGCCAATGTTGTTGATAGTCTGATCAAAAGACTTCAAAATGTGGAGAAACAATATAAAGTACTACGTCCGGCAAACAACACAACAGAGTCATCTTAATGAGCATGGACCAAAACAAGTCTGTGCAAAGACATTCAATTGAGTCAAGAAAACTGTCAACGAAACCAACTACCCCAATATCCCAGTGGGGTCTATGTCCTCAAGTCACCTTGCGTCACACACTCTCTCTATCCTAGTGAAAGAGATAAGACCATGAAACAAGAAAACCAAACTGAACGCGAAGTCAAGAAGGTCATTGACAAGGAGATTATGCCTTTCATGGTTGTAGGCGTTAACTTCACCATTAGAAGCAATTTGACTCTCCATATCAAAGACTTGAACAATGAAACTATGAAAAAGCTCAATTCCTTAGGAACCCTCATCGATAATGAAACCTGGCACAAAGTCATCTTGGATGGCGTGCGGAAAGGTGATCTATGTGAAAACAATGCCCTTAAACTCAAGTTGAAGGAATCTTGAAAATCAAAATAACAAGCCAAAAGATCCTAAAACATTGAGATACAAGCCAAGGAATGTGCCAATGCGATGAGTGAAGTAACACGCGAACGTTAAAATGATTTTCTGAGTTCTAAGAACTCCACCAATATCTAGGACGTGCTATCCTTTTTGAAAGAGATACAGTCACCCACGGTGGTCACTCAACTCACAAGAAAAGATGGTACTACCACGAAGAAACTTTCAGAAATTGTTAACTGCCTTTTTTTAAGAGCTGTTTCCTCTGGCTCTAAGCAGCAGGTTACTGAGTATTCCTCCAATGCCTGCGGAGGATACTATATGGCACAAGCTGAAAGCTTCAGAGATTGAGCAGTCCTTGTATCAGTAAGCTCCACACAAATTTCCTGAACCAGATAACATTAAAACTATTGTAATCAGAAAAGCTTGGAAAGTAGGCAGTTATCAACAAATGATTATTAAACTCTTCCATGAATGTTCCAGAATTGGATATCACCCGAAGACTTTTCGTGAAGGCCAGATGGCGATTCTGAGAAAACCCAACGCACCTGAAACGCTCGTGAGGTCCTATCGCTTAATTACATTACTTAATTTTTTAGGGAACGTACTTGAGAAGGTGTTCCAAAGAAAATCAGCATCCCTTACAGCTAATACTGTACCGAAACAACAGTTTAGTGGACGCAATGGTTTCTCTACGACTGATGCACTCGCAAAACTGATAAACAACTCCGAAATCAGCCAAAGCTGGGATTGAATTACATCAGTAGTTGCTATTGATATCAAGGGCGCATTTGATAATGTTCACAAAGGTGTTCTTCTGAAGACTATGTCAGACATGAATCTCACAGAGGTCTCTAGGTGCTGTGTGAATTATTTTCTGAGCAGACGAAAATCTACCCTAATCATTGATGGTAAGATAACCAAGCTGAAACTGTGTCAATTCAGGTATTCTCCAGGGGTTGCCGGTTTCACCGCTTCTAATACTGATTTATATAAGTTCTCTGTATCGTAAGATTAGAGGAATTGGTGCTTATGTTGTTGGCTTTATTGATGACATCACCATCTATAAAGGTAGTAGGGACATTGATAATAACATTGCAACCTTGAGTAGGGTGTTACAGATCTGTCATGAATGGGCTCAACGGTTCCGCACTGAGTTTGGCTATGGTGATAAGTTAGGATTCTTGCATGTTTACAAATCCAAGCGTGGGCGACCTAAGAAAAAGAAGAAAAAACCGAAGTCCAAGAAAACTTGCGCTACCGATTGCTGGCTTAGGCAAACGATAAGCTTAGAGGAGTTTGAAGTTTCTGGGAGTAATGTTTGACTGTGAGCTCTACCTTCAATAGTACGCAATAAACGTCACTTCTAAAGCTAAGAAGAAAGTCATGGGAATTATAGGAAAGTTTGGTGGTGCATACAAAGGCATCTATTGCCAAACTATGAAGCAGTTCTACATTTCGTGTATGCGACCAATATTTAAATATTCTAGTCCAGTTTAGTACCACAAACTAACCAGTCAGTGGAACGAAATCTTTATCACGAGTGTGGCCAGCTAGAAACAGTTGAACATGTTCTCAAGGAGTATTCTTTGCATCCTGCAGAGTGTAGAGCTTGTTTGTAGCTATTTGACACAAGGGCAATGAACTTATTCTCTATCTATGTATATAGATTTTTGAAGACACTCATGGAAATAAACAAAATATATGTTGTTGTTGTTGTTGTTTTTTTGTTTTAATTCTCGTGTTTCGACAACGGTTGTTCAGTCACAATGAGAATGAGCTACAATACCGAAATATGCCAAAGGAAAGTAAAGTTCTTATGGGATCTGTTTTACAACTATATGTTTTCTGCACCAATTTAGTGTCAATCTACCACAATGGGCTAGGGTACTTAAACCAACACACCCCAGACCACAGCTCGCAGGTCAGTTCTCTTATAGCAGGACACTGTCCCAAATTTAGAGCACATAAAACTTTTTACTACTCCACCTCCCCTTCTCTTCTTCATAACAACAACAGCAGCAATAGCAGTCAGTAACTTCACATCCATTACCTACACCTTTTCCTCGTGAAATCTTCATCTCACCGCGATCATTGCAGCTAGCAACACAGCACGACATTTACTTTTTATTTCATTTTTATTTTTATTTTATTTGCCATTGTCATTAATTTTGACTTTCTACTCTCTGCAAATACTCAATCATCAAGTATTGTTCCATTGACTATTTTGCTAAATTATTTTTACTATCATGACTTCTGATTCTTCTCCGTTTTCTCCTAAGCAGAACAGGTCAAGAGATAGATCTATAGATCCCAGAGAAAGGTCTAGAGAAAGGTCTTCTAGATATGATGATAGCCATAGCAGCAGACATCGTTCGAGTAGACGATACAGATCGCGCTCTAGATCTCCCCGTCGTCACCACCGCAGCGATGACAGCTACAGGAAAAGTAGCGTTAGTAGTGGCAGTCGGCACTCTCGTAGCAGCAAGTACAGCAGCAGAAGTAGCCGCCGGTACTCGAGAAGCCCCAGCCCTACTTACGACAGTGAGGACCGTGACAGCCGGACAGTCTTTGTGCAACAGATTTCCGCTCGTCTAAGAACCAAGGAACTAATCAGATTTTTTGAGAAAGCAGGTCATGTATTAGATGCTTCAATTGTCAAGGACAAAGCATCCGGCCGGTCTAAGGGCGTGGCTTATGTTGAGTTTAAAGATACCGAGGCTGTTAAGAAGGCTGTGGAAATGACAGGCGAGAAGTTGCTGGGAATTCCTGTCATTGTCCAACTAACTGAGTCTGAGAAAAACAAGGCAGATTTTGAACAGGGAATTGCTGGCAACAGCTCAAGTGAATCTGCTAAAAAAGGTCCGCGCGGTCATGAGGGACCTGTGGAAAATAGAATTTACGCAGGAAATATTCATTTTGGTGTCACTGAAAATGAACTGAGACAGATATTTGAGTCATTTGGAGCAATTGAGAGTGTCACGCTTCAGCGCGAGGCTAATGGCAAGTCGAAGGGATACGCTTTTATTCAGTAAGTAATGTTTTTTCCGTTATTGAGGGTTGATATTTATTTACTAACATTTTTTTTAGATATAAGGATAAAGCGTCTGCTGATATTGCTCTTGAGGGTATGAAAGGCTTCATGTTGGCCGGAAGGGCTATTCGTGTTGGTCTTGGTTCAGACAGACTGAATCAACCAAACACCACTAATGGTCCAGCACAGGCGTTTCAAGGCTCAGCTTTTAACGAGCAGAATCCCCCGATTGACCGGGTTGGCGCGTCCGCTTCTAGAAACCAGAGCGGCGCTGCAGCACTAGATGATGCTGACGCAAGTGGAGTCTCTTACAACAAAGTCTCAAGAGAGACTTTAATGAACAAGCTTATGCGGGATGAAGATAAGCTGGCCAGGGGGAACAGCCCAGCAGTTCATCAGGCTGAACCTCCTCTGGACTCATCACACAAAGCATCTCGCTGCATAGTTGTTCAAAACTTTTTCGACCCTTCTGAGTAAGTACTACTACTACTACTACTACCTGAAATGCTCGCTTTATATGATACATTGTCACTAACATTGTCTTTTTTTTTTTTAGGGAATCGGGCGACAATTGGGTACAAGAGCTTGAAGAAGATATTAAGTTCAAGTGTGAAGAGGATTATGGCAAGGTCTTGCACATAAGCATTGATTCTGTCTCTAATAATGGTGAGGTTTACATGAAGTTTGACTCGGTTGAAGCTGGTGAAAAGGCTTTAAAGGGCCTTAATGGCAGATACTTTGGTGGTCGCAAGCTTGTGGCTGGTCCCATTGTTGAGATGGTCTACACTCTCAAGTTCCCCAAATCTGCGTAAGCAAAATTTCTATGGTATTACTGATAACTAGTTTTATTTTATCATTTATATATATAATCTCTGTAATTCTATATATAATAAAGAGAAGAAGAAGAAAGATTAATTAAAAAAGTTCATGTATCCAACACTTTGCATGTTGATGGTCATTGTATTAAACCCAAAACTACTCGTTTTTAATAAGGATTTCGGTGCCTCTAATCCAAATTCGTGCGTACTCATCCTTGACTCTATTACCAGGACCCCATTCCACCATAGCCCAAAAGTGACTGGCATCAAAAAGTGGCGGTGCCTCCTTTGAAGTGCGGAAGGGTGAATCAATCCCGTTGCCCATCACATTCTTATAGGTAGCGGCGACATTTCCGCTGTTGCTGTTTGAAGCATCAACCGTCTCCCAGGGTCGCGCATTATCCTCTAGTGGACTCCATTCCTGGACTTTGCGCCATTGCAAAGAACCTGTCATTTCCTTTAGCCGGGATACTGCACGCTTGTAGGCAAATCGTTCATCTTCACCGGTGAATGCCGATACTTTTGTAAAGTCCTGCTGGGGGGCCTGCGCTGGCGGTTTGTTTTGGGGAAAGAACTGGTTCGAAGGGTCCGGGTCCATGTAATTTTCTTGAGCAGAGGTAGCCGCATTAGCAGGCTTACCTGCCAATGCATCGTTGGTCGAGGTAGCCGCTTCCGAGGGGGTGCTTGCTGTGGATGGCTCGTCAGTATAACTGGAGACATTGGGACGGAATGGTGCCGAAAGGTCCTGGTGGACCTCTGAAAACATTTCCTGGTCAAGCGATGCTGACTCCTCTTCCTCCAGCTGGCGGATTTGGTCGCGCACATCTGCAAAAAACAAGTCCTCAGGGGCCGCATCACTGCGGAAGACCAGGTTGCACTTGGACTCATACAAGGCATCAAGCAGTGTAATCAGGCGGCGAGCCTCGTTCTTTTGCGTAATCTTGAGTGCCGGAACATTGTCAACAATAAATGTGTGATAGCGAGAAGCCAAAGAAATGTAATCGGCGGAGGCTAGAGGCTCACCACAAATGTCCTTGAAGTCAAAGTACGCCACTCCATTGTACTGCCAGGGGACATGAACTTTTCGACCATAGACTGTCACGGTATCGGAACGCTCCTTGAAGAAAAGTGTTTTATCCTCCGCTGGTAAAAACTCTTGAATTGTTTCCACCCACTTATTCTCATCAACCTCACTTTCAGGCTTTTTAATATAATAATAATTGATGGGCTCAAGAGCACTAGCCTCGCTACCATCACCGTTGACACCATCAGTAGCAGCTGATGCGCCAGTAAGATTAGATAACAAAAGACGGTCTGCTTCCTCTTGGGACGACAAGATCTCGCGGTAGTCGTTGGTGCTGCGCATATCGTGCGACACACATCGCGCCTGCAAAATCCGGAAGAAAGTGGCAAACTGAGCCTTTCTAAAGTCTGTTGCATAAAGCTCTTCAGGTAAACGGTTGGAAGTAGCCACAAGAACACCACCAAGTTTGAAGAAGAAGACAAAAAGGGTTTGCACAATTTTTGCTGCCGCTCTGTAGGGGAAGAAAAAAATTGGTTAATACTCGATCTGAATCTGGGGAAACCCACTAAATTTTTGTTGTTGGGAACTTACATGTCAGGCAACATGAATTCGTCGAGAAGCAAGACTGTGTTCCGGTCAATCATTTTCTCTGCAAGTTCAAGCAAAATAAAATCATTTTCAAGTCGTAGCTTTGATCCACGGTAGTTCTTGCTACGACGCTGCTCGGAAATCTTGTGAATATGACCGTAAATGGAGAGCATAAAATTGTTGTAGTGCCAGCGTTTCTTGGAAACATGGGGTAACGATTCGGCAAACATGTCCATGAGCATTGATTTACCGCATCCGCTAAATAAAAGCAAAAAAAAGAGAGAAAAAGTTAGTATTGTTGCAGAATCATTATTAAGTCAGGGTTCAATAGAATCGTTGCAAAAATACTTACACCTCACCATGCAACAACAGGCCTTGGGGTGAATTGAAGTTCAAAAGCTCTTCCTCTGCGGATAGCTGCTTGATCAGTTCTTGACTTTCCTCGTTGGCAAGGTACCAGGCTTTTTGATCAACCTGTTTTTTAGGGTCCTTAGCGGCTTCCTCTTCCTGTCGTCGTTCGTTTTCTTCTAGTGCTAATGAAAGCTCTTTGATCTTCTGTCTAAAGTTCACGGGGGGATTATAGTCCTTAACCCGGTTATAGAGTTTTTGTAGCCTATAAGAGAAGGA
Organism: Geotrichum candidum; assembly: GCA_013365045.1. Lineage (NCBI taxonomy): Eukaryota > Fungi > Ascomycota > Dipodascomycetes > Dipodascales > Dipodascaceae > Geotrichum > Geotrichum candidum. The sequence continues at coordinate 362,654 of QQZM01000001.1, read as the reverse complement.
AGTTAGTGATGCTCTTGGTTTAGCAACCAGAACAAGACATACTCGATGGCAGCACGATGTTGGGACTCATCTCTCAACAGGGTACCGTTGGCAATTTTATTTTCATAAAGGATCAAAGGATCAGTAATAGTGAGCGCTGAATAGCGCGCCATGCGCTGCTGGTAGCGAGCCACTAGGCTCCAGCTAGTAATTTTTTTTGAGGGACTTCTTGCAATTCTGAGCATTTTGAAAACGCCTTTTGCTACCTATTATGACAAGTGAAAAAGAAAAAAAAATAACACAAGCAGTAGCAAAAATTTGGTTATTTATATCAGAAATTCTGTGAATACGAAGAGAGACAGAGAAAAAGTTCAAAACGAGTTGATTTCGAAACTTCGATTCGAATTTCAGTGACAAATAAAATCCAGGTTTAGGGCCCAACCCGTCTGATATCGACAAATTTGGGTCTCATCGACTTCTTACCTGCCGTTGACCTTGATAAATTACAGGAACCACCGTTGGAAAAAAGAAAACAAAAAAACCAACAGATTCTGTTCTATTTCCCTATCTACAGTCATGGCCGTGCCAAATAAGAACAGAAAATCTTGGGTCCAGGTGCCCGAGAGTATAAAATACGTTTTTGATAAATTTCCACTTTACACCAATCCCCCGGCGCCGGTGCCTCAGTCTGTAAGAGCAGACTTAAACACTGCTGCGGCCCTTGATCCCGCGGACAAAGCTGCTCGGAAGCTCAATCTGCACGTTTACAACGTAGATGCGACCGACGGACTTGCCACGGACCCTGGCTCAATTGAAATTCAGGGCCTTCTCCGCCTCAAGAACCTCGCCGACCAAGCGCGGACTACTGTTGTTTCGTCTCACAGCGCCCCGACTGACGTACAACGCCTGCCATACCTTGTTGACAAGCGTGGTACTAAGAGCGTCATTTACAAATCACCACAGAGCATACGTGCTAACCTACTATTGCCACCCGTTGGTGCGACTCCCGTTTACACTAACCTCGTCTCGACGTCACTGAAGGACTGGTGGACTATTACTGTGATCATGGACAGCCATCTGCGTGAGGTTGTTTTTGGTGAAGGCCAGTACCGTAGCCCCATTGTCCCCGGCGTTGTTGAGAACTTTCTCAAGGATGAATGGACGCAAATGATCATCGAAGAGCTCCGTCCTCGCTATCCAGCAGTCATTGATGCTCTTGTTGCCAACAACAGCATCGTTAAGACTTCATCTAAAATCTACAGTTTGATCCGGAGCCAGATCTATGTAGCATCTACCGACAACGGTGCCGATGCCAACGACAGCAGCAATATTGTGATGTTCTTCAGAACCACTGAGCAGGGCCAGAACATTCTTGCTGAGATCCGAGCGCGTGCACGCGAAGCGCTCGAGGTTTTCACCACCCTGATAAAGAACTCTGATACAGGGTTTCTGGGGGTCGGTCTTGGAAATGGTGAAACCATCAAGCACGAGGACGTGACTGACGCAGGACTCGGTTCGCTAGATATCCTTCTTTTCTCCTACGTTTATAGAATGAGCAAAGGCGTGTCCACCATTGTCAACTCTGAATTCACCACTTTGCTCGCAGACTTCCCCGAAGTTCTCGGCCACTCCGAGCGTGTATATAGCAGCCTTTTCTCACAATCTGAGTAGTAATACAATTAAAAAAAGTATAATATAATATGGAAACGGGAAAACAAAACAGACATATGCAAACAGGAATAAACAAAAAATTAATGAGCAGACAGGGTCAGCTAAACTTGTCAGTGTCCAGCCATTAACCAGCTAGCTACGCAATTAAAACAGCAGCTGGATAATTAACTAAATAATCGACTAGATTAGAGTCTGATTCTGTTCTGCCTTTGAATAGTCCAAATCTGACAACCACAGAAGGCCAGGAAGGCAATGTAGATGAACACGGCACCAAAAAGAGTCTTAGCCACGGCCTTGCCATCTTCAGGGTCAGTGATACTGCCTACAACAGTCTCATGACCAATACTGAAAAGCCAGCCAAGCACGGACAGGATAAGGATACCAAAGACCGAAATACCTGTGCAGAAGTAGGCACCGAGGGGCTGGTAAAACAGAGGAGTTAATTAGAGCCATCGAGATACCACCGCAAGGGGATGGAGAAGCAAGCGATTGTAATACTTACAGAAACAACAGGCTTCATTATGAGAATTGAGTATAAATAGAGTGGCCTTAAAGCGATGGGATGTCCGTTAAGGAAGAGAGAAGACGGTAAAGAGCGAGGAAAGGTCGGTTGGCTGGTTGTATTAATATCTGGGAAAGAAGCAAAGCAGCCAAAATTTCAGAAATTGAAGACAACTGCAGTTCAGTGTACACGCTTCTTCTTCAAATCACGTGAGCAAACGATTTTTAATTGAAAAATGTTATTCTAATGTAAGTCAGAAGGTATAACTTTGATAAAGTTACCCTGTTTACTCAGCCATCATCAATTGGAACAACTTGTTCATCATGTGACTTAAAAATGTGAATATGACATCATGATTTATAAACATAGCACTTGACTCAAGTCATACTATCGCTGACTTATTAGCACTTTAAGTTATAGAAATGACCCACACATTGTAATCTCTTTGAATTTCTTTTTCCGATCCGGTTATTTTATTGGAAGGAATGAGATGGAAATATTATTTGCTTTCTCATCAAATTAGTTGAGTTCTAGTATACTGAATCTTGCAAGACTAACCTCCTGCAAAATCAAATCAGACAGGTAGCAAACGGTATCGTTGATGATACTTAATATCTGCGCATATAAAATACTGAAAGGTGTCGTGAGCTTGGACGAATAGCAAACGTATCCGAACTTTCAAAACCCTCAACTTTAGCTTTTGTTTGCCCCTCTTCTTCACCAGAACGGATATAGTTGCAAGTAACAGATCACGGATCGTTTTGCTGGCCCAGACATGGTCTTTTTTTTATCAAGCCTATAATTTCTTCCGAAGGATAGAAGCAATGAGGGCTTTTTTATCGTTTCGGCTAGCTTCAAGAGGGTGTGGAAGGCTTTCTTGTACGTGACACCACGGATCGGGGTGAGTTGCAGGTTGCCAAGAAGGCGGAGCGTACTAGAGATAAAAGAATTCTGTGCAAGTTAAGAGCAAAGCCGCAAGCTTCCATCGGAATTGGCAAGGCCAAGGTCATTATCAGACCGCGTGGCAAATTGGCAAAGCGAGCGACTGTCCAGAAACACCCGATGTGCGCGGCTTACTAGTCTAGAGCTTTGTGGAAGCAGGGACGAGGGACACCTAGGCCCAGTCTTGCGCATGAAAATAAGCTTGCCATGGTTTTTATTGGTTTGTATGGGTTTTTGACAGCTACGATACCTGATCAGCATACTTTGTTCTGGAGACATGTGAATGGTGAGACTATGGTCAGCTAGTATATTACCGTTATCTATCGGAAGTAACTAATTGTAGGAAGGTACAGTGACAAACAATACTCATAAAATATTTTGAATGGCGATACCCCTGTGTTATCACTGATATCTTAACCTATCATATGCATACTTGCCCCAGAGGACAAGTAGCTCGTTTTAGACAATCTGGTTCTAGGTCACCTTTAATAAACTTTGGCTAAATACAAATACCTGTGTTCAAAAAAAAAAAAAAAAAACAGATAAACCATACACAACCGTTTCATGGGTTTTGTGTGTACTTTTGCCTGGTACAAATTCAGTTTTTTTTTGTTGTCTTAGTAAATTTTAATTTCATAATAGAGATAAGAGGGGGTGGAAACACCATTACAAAAACACCAATAAAAATTTCAATAAATCACAATTATAGCATCAAAGCCTTTCCCTCGTGGACTATAAAAAAGTTCACTGGCGGGCAAAATATAGACAGGAATAAAATTGCCTTATATGACTATATTTTGTCAACGTAGAAACAATCTCGCAATCACAGCACAATCTTCGTTGGTGATGGAGGTTTTCTTTCAGATTATTTACCAAATATCCTCTTTTCTAGCAATTAAATGCCCATTATGTGATTTTCTTATTTTCTTTGCAATGTGTATTTTTTTTTCTTCCATTATCAGTTTGGTTAGTGAATGGCATCAAAAAACCACAAAGTTAACCCGATGTTGCCTCATTAGGAATCCTGCAGTATTAATTCATTACACAATAAGGTTTGAACCCCCAACCCTTTACATTATGAAATGTCATGAGTTCTTTTTTTGACTTTTTGCTTAGCTTTTCCTGACTGCATTTTAACGGGTCCGCAAACCAGGAAATTTACAAATGGTTTAACTTTTAAGAAAAAGTCTGCTCTTTAGGTCTTGCAACTCTTCATTCTTATTAGGAACTAAATAGGAAAAAAAAAAAAAAAAAAAAAAAGAAAAAAAAGTAAAAATTTTCTTCTCTGACGTATTAATACCCTTCCATGTTCCAGTTGAATTTTTTTTTTAAATTTTTTTTTTTTTGGTCTCCTCTTTCTGCCTTATTTCTGGTTGTTTCAAAATTCAAATATCCACATTGCTTTCTCTTCCATCAACATATATTTATTCAGTCCATGTAAAAGCAGTCAAGTCACAATAATGTTAGACGTTTCAAAGCTTATTGCAACTAACTCAGCCTTTCTAAAGGCTTCTATTTTATCACTCTCCTTCATCACTCTATATCTATCTAATAAACCGTTTGTGCAACGTCTAACTCAATCTCTACTAAACTCGCTAACTTCAGAGAAAGAGACCACCAAACCAAAGAAAGCTAATTCGAATAAAGCTGAGTCAAAGGAATCCAAGACTACTTCACTCTTTCCTGAAATCAAGTATGAAGATATCAAAGCAACTGATAAATGTCTCGTCTCCTGTGCGACAGACGACTCAATACAATACACCCAGATTCAAACCGACGACATATTTTCTTGGGACTTGAATGATATCAGCTCATTTCAGTTTGAACAACCTCAACAACAATTATCAAAACAACAGAGTACGATATCGACGTTCCCACTGGAACCCACATTTAATACCACAAATTCTTCTCTATCACCAGTCGACACGTATTCTGATGCTTCTCCACTGGTAATAGAAGACCCGTCATATGCCGACCTTTATAACTCTTTTGAGTTTGAACTCCCCGCACTCGAGCCTCGGCAGAAGCGTAACTACTCAAATGATGAGTGTTACACTCCTCCTCCAGAGCTTGCAGATGATACTTTCAGCTTTGGCTCTAGCAGCAACAGCAGCAACAGCACCTCAGCAAATAACACATCAACTGAAACCAGCACCACCAACGACCTTTTTGATTCAAATTTGTTAGATACCCTAGATCCAATGAGCTTTATTGAAGATGAGCAACAACGGCAACTGAGTGAGCCCAACTTCGACTTGTTTGGCGACTCTACTATCAACATTCCAACACAACCCTTACCAAATGGTGTTTACCCTGCTACTCATTCCCGCAGCAACTCCGAGACAAATATCGCCCTCGACTTTAACTTAAGCCAGATGGACCTGGAAAAAATCAACAATAGCATGAGCATTACTTTTGGAGATCTTAACTTCAACCACCCAGAGAATAAACAAATTGCTGACTCTCCCTCTACTGCGAGCAGTACTCCTTCTGTCGGCTCCCACATCAGAACCAACAGCACAGGCAGCAAGATTGGCCACCCGTTCCAATGCCCGCATTGCTCGTCGTCCTTCCGCATCCGTGGATACCTGACCCGTCACATGAAAAAGCATGCTGTCAAAAAGGCATACTCGTGTCCATTCTACTGTGATTCCGATAAGACGCCTTGTCATCCATCCGGTGGCTTTTCAAGACGTGACACATATAAAACACACCTGAAAGCCCGGCACTTTCTGTACCCACCGGGAACCAGAAGTCACAGCAGAGGCAAGGTGTCAGGAATCTGCAGTGCCTGCGGCGACAGATTCGATAGTAATGAGAACTGGGTGGAAGAGCATATTCATAACAGAAAATGTGTTGGACTGCCGCCTCTCCATCTGAATGAAATGTAAATGACAAATATTTTTTTTAACGTATCTATATAGACGAATTATTTTGTATAGCTAGCCTTAATGTATTTTGATGAATTAATAACATGATGGTCCAAAAAAAAAGCTATAATACCGGGGTGGCAACTGAGAAGTGTAACCACAAACACTGATTCCCGGGTATCAGCAAGCTGTGGCTTTTTTTTTTTTTTTTGTAGTAAACCGGTGTTATAGAATATGAAAAACTCTTGTACTACAGTACTATGCAGTTTAGTTGTGGGACTTTTCTAAAACATGCTGGAAATCCTTTACATACATATATTGTGATACAGATAGATAATCAGTTTATCATAGCTATTATTTGGAATCTCATTGGGCTGGCTGCTTTTATCCTATAGTATTCAGTTTTTGTAGCAAAGCTTTTCTGTCGTGTGCCGTACGTTTTTTTTTTTTACCATATTTTTTTTCTCCATTTTTTAATAGAATATTATTATTGCTTTTCTATGCTGGTTTCTTTCCAGCTTTTTTCTTTTTCTTTTAATTTACAAAAAAAAATACAAACAAAATAATACATAGCGTTGCTCTAATAAGTCAATGGTTAACCATTTTCAATGTTTCTAATAAACCGCAATTAAGGCTTTAAGCATTAATACTCTGTCAAGCCTGAAAAGTTATAGCTACAGCAAGCCGACCGTTCTTTCGTTTGTGATATATGTTGCTTACATACGAACAAGTGTTTATGCCCACAGATTAACATGCTCTAATAGCATGTCTTTCATTCAATTAGAAAAATCTTTATAAATAATAGTATTGATAACATGATAATAAAATAAATAAAAAACGATCGAGAACCGCGTTTTGGTCCGCGGCTTATCTGAAAGGAAAGACCCCATATCTTTGCCTATGTTTTTGTTATCGATACTTCCCGGCCACATTTTCGTAAAAAATTTTTTTTCTTTTATTTATTATATATTCATTTATTATTACCCAGAAATTATTGTTACTATGCAGTAACAAGACTAGTACGTGCAAGAGCGTTGATATTTTTTAAAAGTCATCAAAAAAATATTTTCAATGTATTCCACGGCCATCTGAGTTCATTCGTTATATAAGAGAAAAGGGTGCCGTGCACTTTTTCCCATGCTATCTGTGGCTATATGCGCGTTCTTCCCACTAACCTAAAGTAAACAAACGAGAAGTCTTAGAAAAAGAATATGAATACAAGCCTGCAGATGTTAGCACTTTGTGCAACTCACATATTTACGATTGTGAAAAAAAGCCACAGGTGTTGCTCAAAGGGATGGTCGCTGCTCTCTTAGACTTTACAGATACTGAATCACCTAGAAGTAAAGGTGAAATTTCGTGTGAGTTTTTTTTTTTTTTTTTTTTTTTTTGAACGAATGGCAAGTGGGAACAATGTTCATAGATCGTGAACAATAAAACCAGAGAAATTCAACACGATGTTGTAGTTCTGTTGCAATATACCCATAATTAATTACTGTAGCTTTCAAAATAAAAAAGTGGTTTAGTTAACTTCAAAATGTATGATAGAAGTCTGCGGTGATTGATATCCTGGGCAAATTTAAACCTACCTAATCATCAAATACCATACACAGTGCCGTTCAAAGAAAAAAACACCGTTGATAAGCCTTTCTCCGTTTATTAGATTTTAATACTTGATAAAACCTAGCAACAGGATGAGTACTGTAGTAGTAGGCCATAGCTTACATTCGTAATCGTGTAGCTCGATAGTGAATCATCCAAGAGATGTATTGCTTTCTATCTCACGTCATAATTCAATAAAATAGTTGTTTTTTGCTTTAAATCCGGGCCCCGGTATCTGACACAGAATTGATTAAATAAAAGTTGAAGGGAGCTTTATCTAGAACATAATTGTCTTTAGCAACTATTCTATACACTAGAATATAAGAAATATGTTGTAACAATATCAAACTATTTGCTTCCAAAAGAAAACACGCAAAGCGCAAAAGGTATCCCCAAAAGCTCTTTAGAGTCAATGATTTTATTTTTTGCAAAGAACTACAAAGTACCCCTTGCCGATCAAACGCTTGATAAGAAATAAAGTCCTAATTAAACCACTGGGCTGGAGCTTTGTATAGCTAATATCAGAATTCTAACAGGTAATCATTAAGTGTAGATGTGTTTGTTCTTGGCCTGTTGCTTAGTTTTAGCATTTCTGCTTTAGTATGATTTCTCGGAATTTGAAAAACGATCCACTTTAACTGAGAGTTCATCTACTGTGTTGTTATCTTGAAAGAGGAATACTCCCTGCAACTCATTTAGTGCAGCTCAATGGATCAGACGGATACTTGAAATTTTTATGTAGGTTATTAAATATCAACTCGCTTATTATCACATATTTATCATAGGTGGTGGATATATATATATTAAAAAATAATGGGCAAAAAGGCCATACTTGTTAAATGTGTATATAAATGTGGCCAACAAATCAAAACGGCCATAGTTCAGATAGCTATGTAACTAAAACTGAAACTTTGCATTAAGGGTCAGCATATGAGCTTTTGGTTTTCTTGTGATAAGTTGGCCTCTGACTGGGTTTTTAATTTTTACACAATACCACGAGCTGAAAATTTTATCTGAACACGCGTTGCTCATAGAAAAAATTTAAAATAATTGAATTCAAGCCGGTCACACTAAATTATGTTACACTATCTATTGACTTAAATCACCCGATTGCCTTTATATATATATATTATAAGTAGGTGGTATTATAAGAGCCAGTAGCTTAAACCGCTACCAAATAAACTGATAACATAATGTTTACTAAGGTCCCAGGGTGCCAATGTTCCATTTAGGATAAATATTTTGTTTTTCAATTTTTCCCAGGGCCCACAATTCATCCTAGATTTGAGACTTACAAGACTGAAATAGTTCAAAGGAGCACTAGCCAACATTTATTACTTGTGTATCTCAAATAATCATATCTATAAATGCAGCTATAGGGTAATAATATACCACTTACACACTAGGATCCGAGATGGCAGTTTCTTTTCCCACATTCAGTCTGTGTATTGTAACAAGTAGGCTGGTAGCTTGTACTAAGAAACCTCAAAATAAGACAGATAACACCATACTACCAGTATAAGTTTATTATCTAAATGTTTATGGTATTACAGATTTATTTTATCAGACATCCTTTATAGAAAATATCTGAACAAACTGCATCCGCATATACAACCTTGAGAGGATTGGGAACTCGGGCTCAAGACTTAAAGCAAAAGTTACAGCTAATTAAATAAATAAAAAATTGTAGAAAAAGTAGCTACCATATTCTTAACGGAAATGTCAATGGCGAGGTTTGACAAGACCCATTATGATACACACAAGCCCATGTGTTCAAATCAATATTTAGGTTACACATGATAGACGAAGGAGTTAGAAAGATCTCGTTAATGCTCTAGACTAAACGAATATGCCCCAAACAAGAGGGACAGTATTTAGAACAAGTATTTCTGCCTTTCCTTTTGCCAAATTAGTAAAATATTTGCTGGTCGTCAAACGTCATATCAGCCAACACGAAGCATTTCCCCTTACTAAAACGTTCTAACTCTCTAGTTCAGTTTCAAAACTCTTTTTTTAAATAAAGGATAAGAAAACTAACATCACTTTTTGCAATAAAGAGTAAGCCATAAAAGCGCAAATTATGCATCTATTTTAAATGTTAATTATCGATGTAAAGAATTGAATATTGAACGTAAATAGAGCCTTTGGCTTTTTTTATTTATTTTTATTATCATTATTTTTTTTAGTTGTGAACTCCGACGGTCAAAACAACACTTCATAGTACTTTGCGATTGTGCCATCTTAAATCTTGGTACTTTACTACACCACAACGCATTAACGCCAGTATTAGTCAAGATTTAACCATATTAAAAAAATCAGTCAGACGCAAACCTTGACTTTTTTTCTGATTACTGTTAATACCAGGAGTTTAGGGTCAATTTCTCAATATTTCCTAATAGCTGGGCATATTAAAATAGCTGTTAAGCTATAAAAGCGCCATCGAACATGTACAGAAAAGAAACTAAATTATATTAAACTAGGATTTTGGTATTGCAATCATCAAACCTAGTGTATTTAGAAAGTTTTGAAAATGTTCTACGCGACATTAAGTTGGTCACGAACTTACTTCTGTGAGACGTGAGTATTCAAACCAATATTATTTCGGGTATTTACAATACGGATCTATGAACAGATCATTGGTTATTTTATTTACCGTACATAATGACAATAAAGCCACAATTACAAGCCGGTAGGTTTGATATAACGGGAAATTATCCTCCGCAATATTAAGAGCCGTTTGTTTGTTTATGTTAACACCAACCTCTACAGACCACTCAATTCCCCATATACTGCCCAATAATCTACATCACCAAGTATTTGGTTATCTTTTTTAAAAATATTTTCTAGCCGTATTCATTATTTAGGTACTGAAACTAATAAAACCGAGGTATGAAATGAGAAAAGAAATAAAACAGGTCAGACATGCATACAGAGTTTTAACTAGACGCCGAATTACTATATACTCTCTTGCTATTTTGAACGTTTTAATGATTTCACGCTACTGGAAAGGCCCAGGAAAATAAGATTCATCTTCAGTCTGTAAGCACTGTGCTGCGACCTATAAAAGACGCATTATTTCTGATTTAGAACAGAACGAATGAAACCCGTCAGTACCACTTTGTGGATTTCTGATATTATACAAAATTTCCGGGATGAGCAGTATACTTTATAATTGAACTTACGAATCAAATAGCCAAACTAGTGGCTTTTAGAGCCATGACCACAGTCTAGCACACAATAACCCAATAAAAATTATTCTCGTATTTAAATGCCTAAAGCGTCTATAATCGTACTTCAAAAGTTGGAAAATTACAAAACCATGGAGGTTTCAATTAAATTCTGCTACCTGTTGATGCTACTAAAATATAAAAACAGGAGCAATAATTAATTAAGTTGCTGATCACAGTTAGCATTTACTAAGTTGCAATAATTGTGGGTTTTGAAATACATCATCCTCGCATCTTAAAATACTTGATTTTGTGCATATATCTTAAGAATTCATACCCATTTATCAGTCTTTTTTACTTTACGTTTATACACATCTTTTGTCAGGATTTGTGAAAAATATGAAAAGTTTACGGTACTCTGAGTGAACTCAATCCTGCAAATACGAGAACCTGAGAACAGATGACGTGTATTGGACTAATAGTTTTCATCCCCGGTAGAGCTTGGTTTTCAAAAGAAAGATTTCTAAAATCTTAACCTTTGGATGACTGATAAAAAAAATCAATTCTAAATACAGTGGGCAAAATCTTGGGTCTTCTGCTCTATCTCCTTTGCTAATAGCTTGCTTAATAGAAATAATTAACTTGCCAAATATTCATAGCTTTAACAATTTCTGATTTTGATCTACCAAATAAATAATTAGTTTATTGTCCTTAAATTAAATCGTTACAAACAAAATTATAAAACAAAATCAGATAAACCACAAAAACATTTGTCTCTGTAGGACTGCCAAGATAGTGGTGTCAGCGCTTATTATAAGTTCAAGTACTGGAGAGCGCTTCTGAATGTAATATAATTCGATTAACATCTAGGCGTCTTAACAATTCCTGCTACAGTTAGTGTAGCATACGTTAGGACACATTTTACTACAAGTCTCATCTCACTACCTAAATTATAACAATGCCACTAGTGCCGTAAAAAGACTATCGAGTTTGGTATCCATGCCTGTCCCTAAACTGAGAATCTATATTATTGTTCACTATCGATATTACTGCCAATATTATAACACAAATTCTACGGTTCGATAAAAGTGATTGATCAAGCCAAATCATCAAGTTTCTAAAAATTCCAGCTATTTTCGAATTCGAACAGCCTAGAGTTATTCTATCAACGTCTACATGTTAATCGGTATCTACTGGTAAAGAGCACGAAAACTCTGTGCCAAATATTGACATAGAAATTCTGAGTAAAAATAAAATATTACATACAAGAACAAAACTGAAAGGAGACCAATATGATTAGAATATCGCCGTCGGAGAAAAGCTAAGTGAATGGATCTCCTATAAACCCTAGAAATAACAAAGGTCACCTAGGTTAAGTGCTAATTTTTTATTAGCAAAACTCTTAATACTGTGAACGGATATCGAGTGGAGAGGTTGTTATTAGTGAATTTCAAGGGCTTCAATGTCAGATTTAATATTTTACTCTTTTTAAAAAGTGACTCTTCTGGAGTTACTTTCCAAAAGCTGTTATGGGGTGTTGAATCGATGCTCTGAATCAATCATTTTCACAATCGGTAACATAGAACGCTATATATGAATTGAAGATTTAGGCCGCACCAATTATTTGTTTGAGTAAAAGAACCGTAACGAGTACTCTTCTACAAAAGACCTCCGGGTTCCTACCCAAACAATTAGACTACTAACCTCCGGCTTAACCCCCAATTTACAGTCTCAAAAAAGTCATCCCATACCCCAAATCCATTGAACTGTAGCATGATGGTAGTGGTGTTGTTGTTTTTTCTTTAGTAAAAACATTCAGTCATTACGCATAATAGTACTTTATAACATCAATATCAAAAGCCCTGATTTTGTGGCCTTATCAAGGTGTGACTAAAAATCAATTACTTTGAGGTGTCATCTCTTAGCTAATCTAACCAAGTTTTTAAAATCAATCGAGACCTGAATAATTACTCGGGTAAATTGCACCTTCACGTTACTCTTCCCTATGCAAGATTGGCATTTAATCGATATGGATCATGTGCTCTAAAAAGGTATGTAGATTTCGGATGGCTGATTCCGTAGGTCATGACCTGCAATCCGACGGAAGCTGCTTGCTTCCATTAAAGTTTTTGTCTCCCTCCACTTTTAATATGGCTCCATACTGAGCTGCCTCAATCACCATTATGAGTACATCGCGCCAGACTCGGTTCACAAGCTAATGGTGTTATGCAAGCAAGACAACTTTGGTTAGCAATTGGAAGCAGTCACCATGTTACATTTTATTTTAATTTTAGGTGGGAGCCATCCAGCCTCTTCAAGCTCAAAACTCTAGAATTTAATATGTGTGTACTAGATCCTACTATCTCAGTGCGGGGATAAATTTTGAGCAGTTGTATATATAACTTGAGTGATGTGTCAAATGCCTCTTTTGAAAAAAGTAATTGTTATAAAAAGCTTTGATACTTGTATAATAGCATTTAGTACTCAAAATATATGTTTATGTATTAAAGCATATTTTCAACTTCGTTTCACCTCGGCTGTTGAGATAATAGATATTTAAGTGGTCATTTTAGAAAAAAAGCAATAATAGATCTCAATGTTACTATAAATCCGGACCAATTATGTAGGGGCTCTAGGCAGTCTGGAACTGGGTTTTCACAAAGACACGTAACTCTCATGTAGTTAACGACTATCACTACTGCCAGTTAAATAATACGTCTGTGAGTATTGGCACTATACATCCAGTATTGCTACCAATTTAGAGTCATAAACTTCCAAATGAATATCACCAAGCACTATCTCACAAATCACCATGTCAGAAATAGACCAATCGAACCGACTATCACCAAATTCAATGATTATCAAGAGCACGGCGGTAAAAACGAAAGTTTTTGTAGCTAACCTTGGCATCCATTCATCGGACCATAATTTAACTTCAAAGGCTATAAGCAATTATTCTACTTATTGATGTCGTGAGGGTGGTGGTGTGAATTGTAAATCCCATCAACAAATGTAACAAAACATCAATAGTTTTCATGCGATCTTGGTTGAATATCAGACTGTAAATTCCTCAGATATCCAGTAAAAACCTTCAAAGCTCAAATATATATATAAATGAGATCGCGTGACTATCCATCTACAATGGGTCTGATTCGATTTTGTTTTAATCATTCTTTTATTTTCTTCTTTCTCATGTGGGATGTATCATGTTTGGTGACAAGAAAAAAAAAACATGACAATAATACATATCTTGTTAACTCACAGTGGCTGTAATTGGTGGTCACAGCGATAATTTCAAAAATATACCTTAACTATCTTGTATTTTTGTAAAAAAAAAAAGAGTTCAGACTTTGGATCATTGCAAGAATTTTTAACAAAACTGCAATAGTTTGTGTACTCTATAACTCACGATGACCACAAAAAAAATATAGATAAAAAATACAAGTCCATGCTGAATTGATGATTTATTAAGTAATGTGCATGGATCTCATTGCAGAAATGCATGGAAGTAGAAAAGACCCGCTCAAGTATCTCACCAAATCTGGTCTTGAACTGGTGACGACTATACAGCTCTTCATGTATAAACCATTTGTTGTTTTATTTTTATCCTGTATATCTATTATGTCTTTTATATACTCATTTCCATTTTAATAAAGACTTATCATACGTATTTTTTCATGTTTATAGCACAATTTGTTTTGATTGAAGGGCTTAGCTAGGCTGAAAGTTAGTTGGTCTAGTAGACATAGTAGTAGTGACAATCCCGGGTAATAGATGGTAATGCATTTTACAAATAAATAGAAGGAAACTTGTTGATAGGGTTTTTGAAACTAATTAATGAGAAAATATGTATCCTGGTGCCCGGTGACAACTTATTACAAGAGCTCTCCTCCCATTCATCCTTTCTTCCCTGAGACATCTAGATAATTTATAGTTATCTTTGTTTCTTATCGTTCAACCTATATCCTCTTTGAATTTTTCTTTTTAACAGAATTGTATTAATCCATATGTGCTGTGAAAAAACATCGACTAAAAAATGAAATTATCTAGAGACCATTAACCTGTGGGTAGTAAAAAAGTTTTTATCTAGATTTCAAAAGGAGAGTCTCTAGTAACTTCGATTTAGCTTGACGACCTCCTTTATAAAGCTTTAGTTTTTTCTGAAAATGAATATATATAAAACACAAATGTTTTTCAAATTCATGTCTTCTTTGTGTATTATTTTGTTTTGTAATTTTGTTTGTAACTATTTGATGTAAGGATAATAAACCGATTACATATATCTAACAGCCACTCTTTCAATACTGCTTCATCACCCAAAGGGAGCTGTAGGAAGAAAAGTACACCAATCCATCGAAATTTTTCATAGGCACTGTCCCGCATCACAGCTCTAGTAACCTGTTTCAGCCTTTCACTAGTCATGGTATTTTAGGAAAGTATGTCCAAATGATATGTATTAGCAACTGATGTCATTATTGCGAGTGTGGCCAACTGGAAACAGTTGAGCACGTTCTCAAGAAGTGTTATTTATATCCGGTCAAGAGACGCTTGTTGATAAAAAATTTTCCCGAGCTTGATACCAATAAGGGTCTTGAAGCGGTAGTCAAGCTCTCAGATTCATAACTACAATTTCTTTGCTGATAAGTTGCATGATTGGAGCAGTTTGTTAAGGGTTTACTGAGTGTCAATCTCTGGCATCGATCTATTGGATGTTATGTATCGCAGGTTTCCCTTGAGACATGAAATTATTCATAGAGAATTCGGTGCCATTGAATATCTGAACTTATAATATGCAGTAAAACCACTACCTTGGCAGCCTCATGGGAATAAATATTTTTAAATTTTGTCTTTTTTTTCTATCAGTTTGTTCTTTCTAAATCTATTTATAAGTTATTTAAAAGAGGCATCAATTTCATAGAATTAATGCAACTTCATTAAAATCTGTGCTGTTTAAGGTATTATTTCTGATCGCCTCGATGACGCTGAATTCTCCATCAACATATTCAATGTAAATTCGTGTCTTTCTTGTATCTCGTTTTGTTTGTAACTATTTGGTCTAAGGATAATAAACTGATTTTCCATCTATCTTATGAAGCGTGGCTGCTTAAAAATAGTTTTTCCAGAGCTTGGTCTACGGTTCCTTTTTAATATCTAAAAGAATATCGATGCGGTGGCCTATTTATTAGGCTCCTTACTGCACTGTCTTTGCTAATGGGTTGCTTGATTAGAGTAGCTTTTTGAGGATTTTGCTGTTTGCCACTCTTTAATATTGAGCTACCAAGTGTTGTGCTTCTTAAATTTCCATCAATGCATGGACCTTTCCAAGGATAATTCACAGTAATGAAATAACAAATCCCATCACACCGACTGCAAGCGTTACCTTACTTGTCATTAAGATAAGTGTTGGTGCTATAAATATCTTTTTCTATATTCGTTTATTATTATTATTTGTTTAATGTAGCTTTCAGATATTAGGATAATAAACAGGTTTTCTATCTATAGTGTATACATGTACTATATATAACTGGGCCTAAGACAGTTCACTACGCTTGGCTACCTCCAGTACCTCGGTATTTGGAGAAAAAGCTGCAAATTGTCATATAGACCTTAAACCTCTCTCGGTAGAGTAGTCTCGGTGTAAGTCGTATTTCAGGAAAAAATCTTCAAGCAATTTGGTGTCTGAGGCTTTCCCTATATCGCGAGTACCTAGGATATCCATAAGCCTTTGTAGAAAGAGTTTCATGGTTCTTTTTTGTAAGCAAATAGAACTCTACCTAGTGCTATGGAAATGTAAAATGAGATATACCAGATTTATGTCTGTGTTTATCCCAGAGACGAATGTTTTAGAAATTCATGTCTTTTTTTTTTTTTTGTATGCCATTATGTTTCATGAAAAATTTTGCAACTATTTAATGTAAGGACAGTAAACTGATTATCTACCCATCTGTTCATGTTTATGGAGGATGATATTTTTAGTTGTGACCTGGTTCCATTCAATTTCGAGATCTCAAGTGTGTATTTGTATGTATATATGTGTGTGCGTGTGTGTGTCTGCTTCAACTGCAGTTGGAACTGATACCAACATACTTGTATCAGCAGCTTTGTGCATGATCCAGATGCGACTAAACGTTTGTCTTTTACTCCTGCTTTGACTGATGTTTCTTTATTGTAAGAGGGCTCAAAAGACAGCACTTGATGATACTAATTTTGTGTATTCAATTTTTATCATTATACAAGTTGATATAAAGCAGACAGTTTGTATATACACTATAAAGAGGATGACCCATGTATAACTGAGTTGATTTGCTGGTCTTTCCCATTGTCCATTTGTTGTTGTTTTCTTGTGGTCTTTATGTATTATTTCTCTGTTGAATATAGACGTCTTGAACTACAGTATTTTTTTTTAAAAAGCTTAGGTTTTTTTTTTAGATCGATAGATAGATAATCAGTTTATTGTCTTTATATCAAATAGTTACAATCAAAACGACATACAAAGAAGCCATGAATTTCAAAAACATTTGTCTCCATGAGACTGGCAAAGCAATAGTGTCAGTGCGTATTATTAGCTCAGATATTCGATAGCACCTAATTCTCCATGAATAAATTCATGCGTTAAGAGAGTACACAACACCCAGTAGTTGTATACTAGAGATTGGCACTCAATAAAATATTAGCACTCAGTAAAACCTTAACAAGCTGGTCTAAACAAGCGAACCATTAACAAAGAAGTTGCGGTAATGAACCTAAGAACTTGAATACCACTCCAAGGTCCTTCTTGGTATCCAGCTGCCGGGAAACCTTTCGTTCCGTAGAATATAAAGGACAATGAATATGATCAACTGTTTGTAGTTTGGCCAAATTCATAGTAGTGACACCTATTGACAACGAACCTTTTGTTAAACTAACTTATAAAAGCGCCATACCTTGTGCGAGGCTGAAACAGTTTACTCAGGGCATGGCGAGGTGCAGACATCACGAAGGCTTTCGGTAAATTAGGATTTCCCGTTACCATACCGCTTCTTCTCAATATACCAGAGTGTTATTGCACCAGTTCTCTCGGCTTTTTCGTAATGTTTCTGTTATTCCTGTCTTGGCATAGTTCACACTACATATACTATATATAGCATTAGATCAAACATACAATCTAAATTTACCATCACTGTAAAGAAAAAAATATTGACTTTGAGTTAAAATCTCAGCTCACCAAGAGCTCAGGAGAGGATAGAAAGAAGAAAAAAGAACTGGCTGGCACAACAAGACCAGTAAATGAATATAAATATTTTTATCACAACATCTATTTATGGCTTGCAGATTGGATTGGTGTTCTTTAAATACTTTTTTGTTCAAAGAGTTTGACCAGAGGAATATTACAATTCTAAACAAAAAAAAAAGCCTACCAAGGATAAGAAAGGGTATCTATTTTGTTGTTGGTTTTCAGAGCCTTTCCTAAATGTCATTAGTTTCCAAATTTTCAGTCAAAATAAAACGACTGTTGACTATTTTCAAATCATTAAATGTGTCTTTATTATTTTTTTTTAATCACGATTGCAATCGAGGACAAGAATAGAAAATGAGTTTGCATTATTATAAATTATGTGGATGAAAAGAAAACAAAATAAAGGGATATTTCAAAAAATGATTTTTTGAATTAGATGTAATAGAAAAAAAAACATGATATTCCTATATCCTCCCTAAAAAATGTCAAAAATAAACATATCTTCGTAATATATTTATTTAATCGCTTACAACAAAATGGCACCAGCGGCAGCAGCACCAAGAGCCAGAATGGCGTTGGCAGGGGCAACAGCGGCAGCGTTGCTAGTGGCAGCAGAAGTAGAAGCAGCAGTGGAAGTAGCACCGGAAGAAGCGGCAGCAGAGGTGGCCAGAGTAGAGCTGGCAGAACCGTGAGAAGAGGCGTGGGAAGAGGCATGCGAAGAAGCGGCAGAAGAGGCACCGGAGGAGGCAGCAGCAGAAGAAGCGCCGGAGGAGGCAGCAGAAGAAGCAGCAGAAGAAGCAGCAGAGGAAGCACCAGAAGAAGCGGCAGAAGAAGCGGCAGAGGTGGCGGAAGCAGAGCCAGAAGACTCAGCAGAGGTAGAGGCATCAGCGGACTCAGTAGAGGCAGCGGAAGAAGCTCTAGTAGAAGCAGAACCAGTAGCGGTCTCAGTACCACTAGAGGTGATACCCTCACCAATAGCCAAGACGGTGAAGTAAGGAGTGAAGTTGACGTTATCAGTGTTAGAGGCGTCCTGAATCTCAACAGAGTAGTCAGTGTTGGTCTTAAGATCGGAGTCGGGGCTCCAGGTGAAAGTACCAGAGTTGTCAATACCAGAGGCAATGGGGCCGATAGTAACAAGGTCATTGGCACCACCCTTTCTCAGGATCAGGTTAACCTTACCGCTGGTAGTAGGGTTCCACTTAAGAGTGATGGAATTACCAACGTTAACAACCTGGCCAAAGGCAGGGGAAGTGAAAGCATTATCGGCGGCAAGAACGACGGTGGCAGCGGTGACCAGAGAAGCGAGGATGGACTTGAATTGCATTGTGATTATATGTTATGAGGAAAGTGGTACACGAGTAACGAGTGTATGTTGTATGGACAAAGACGATCGAGTAATAAAAGGAAAAGAAGAAGAAAGAAAAAGGGAAAGAAAAAAGAAGGAAAAAGGAGGAGAGAATTTCAGAGGGGGAGAATGATGTGTTTTTATATCAATTGTTTTGACCTGCACAAGTTTGAATTTTGAAAGATTTACAGGAATGAACAAAAACAAGAAATTCTAAAGCTCCGCATATTTCTGCAGAGTTTTTTCTTTTGTTTTTTTATGGTTACAACGACAATTGTTGTTTGGATTAGGAAAGAAGGAAACAAAGAAAGTTTATTATTATTATTATTATTATTATTATTATTATTATTATTATTATTATTATTATTATTATTATTATTATTATTATTATTATTATTATTATCATATTAAACAATCCTCTTCTCCTTCAATGAAGTCAATTTTATGGGCATTTTGCTCATCTTGATACTCGGGCCCGCTGTTTAACACGTCCGAGTGACATTTCTAAAAAAAAAAAAAAAAATTTAATAACAATAATAATACTAAAATATCACCAGTGCCAACAAAACTAACGGACTAGTATCATAGTCGACAAGACTAAGATTTTTATTTAAAAAAAAAAAAAAGAACAAAAGGTCACTGATATCACAAAAAAAAACCTCCCTACTCGGTATGACGACAATGTTCCAATATCAACGTATTTCAGTCGTTCTATAATAGCTCAACGCTACCAATCCACCATGGTACTGAAGTCCTACTGATATCATGCCTAGTAATGGCTATCCCTCTGCTTTTTTTTTTTTTTTTTTCTGCAGCTAAAAAATACGCCCAACCACCGCTCAGGCGCACATATGCGCGCGTCTTTTAACCTTTTTTTTTCTGGTGTTGCCCATCATATAAGCAAATAATGAAAACCCAGAAGCAGTAACAGACCCAAAATCGGGCCTACTACGAATAAGCAGTCATTGATTGGCCGATGCTTTGTCTTGCTGTCAAAGTTCCCAATTTGGACCAATATGGTTCGAATTGGGCTAACACCCCCTAATTGAATGCGGCAAAGTGCGTTTCGCTATCATCACCATAACCTGACCCTTGTTGATCGCTATCATCAGTAACTTTATGCTGGCTGCTTTTGTAAGAAAAGTAAACAAGCCAAGTAGGCAAGCCAATGTTAAGTATGATTAAAGGGCGACGGAATACAAAGAGAGGGAAATTTACCATCCTACACTTATGATAAAACCTTCTCAATCACTATGATTGTCAACATTCGTAGATTTGTGGGGAAACCTGAAACGCAAAGGTTGGTGCAAAACGGTCATGAATAAAAAAACCCAAAGGAATCCTTGAAAGCATGGGCCCTGCCATTTGAAAGTCACCATGTACCCTAGTTGGAATCTGGTCAATCTTATTATTCCAAGGTATGTTTGTGTGTTTCTCAGGTTGTCTATGCTGCGACATGCAGTAGGGAAAGTGAAAGAGCCTTGCTATTGTTTACTTTGTTTGGTTATGTTGATCATTCCGCAATTTTAACGGGGGAAAGATCTCGTGGAATCTGATGATTGTGCATACCCCGTGCCGTGAGGCTTTCTCTCAGCAGTATCAGCCACAGATATCAACATCAGAGAAACACCCAGGGTAGTCTTACTGATTGTACCCTCTGCCTAACGATTATGAAAGCTTTAAAGATATAATCAAGTTTATAGTTGAACCTTTTGGGAAGATCCATGATCTGAGAGATTTCAGGAGTAATTCTAGTTTTTTAACGACTAACTATCCTAGGTAGAGAATGTATACAGCAGGAGAATCGGTAACGATACCCAATGTAACTGTAGCTGGTAGCACCGTATGATGAAATTTGCTCTCGCTGGCTATTTAATAAAAATGTGCCTCTTCCCCTACGGCTTTAAAACTCCTACATGGATTGGCTTTTTTTTTACAGTCAAAGACTCTGGTGTAAATTTCTTGAAACCAAAAAACGCAAGTTTTCGCGGAAGAGCCGATTGATGCACCATCCACCCATTATGATTTGTCGCCCATCAACACTTGCAAATTAAAGCAATGCGCTAATATTGTTGTAACAAGCTACAATAAAGAATGTAAAAAATGAAATTAAAAAATGGAACATTTAAATCATAAAAAGAGGAGAGAATTTAATAGTTATATGCAATATCTAAGCGGCTTCTTCACTTTGCAACTGCCGGGCAATCTTCACCAAGTTCTTTAGGTATGCAGGTGAAAAGTCCATCTTTCTAGTGTCTGCCACAAACCTGCCGGAATAAATGCAATGTACCTTCATTTTTTCGTGGTATTCAAGGTCCGTCAGCAGTTTGGGAGTGATCAAAAAGTATTGTGACGAATTCTCCTGGCATGCAACATTAACCATCCGGCTATGCACAATGCGCTCGTTCTTTTGATCCATACCTTGGTTGATCTCATCAACAACGCGAAACGGCGACTTGGTAAGGCCCTGCAACGAAATCAAATAGAAAATCGTAGAAATTGATCTTTCTCCTCCTGACTGCCGTTGGTGATTCAGCACCTGCATCTCAGTGTTGTCTCTAAAACTAACCATAATATCGATGGTCCAGTCCTTAAAACTCTTGTCGGTATTTCCGAGGCGGACTTCACCTTTACAGCGGATAAGTTTGAAGGAGTTGGTAAACTCCTCTGACACACGAGCAACAATGTCTCGCAGTTCTGGCTCCCAACGTTCCCGAATAGTCTGGATTTTTTCTGCAAAGCTACTATTGGCGCTTCCTTCAATACTAACCTTTTCCATCAGCTCGGCGATAGAATCAGCTCGTTTATTATAGCGCGCAATCAAAGCGTCTTCGCCAACATTGTTGAAAAGTTCAAGCTTGGCATTGACTCGAGCAAGCTCCACATTCGCAGTTTCACTAGTAAACTCCAAGTCATTATAAATATCCTGAATCTTGTCCAACTGCTCGGCAGTAAGCGTTTCCTTTGTCTCCTTAAGACGAGATCTCAAAACTTTGAGTTTCTCTTTGATATTACTCAGGTCTCCGGTCAAATTCTCAAGGTCTTTTTCAATGACCGCAATATCCTTTTGACCAAGTTTCTGATAACCCTGAGAATCGTTTTCAAACTGAAAACTCTTAAGCAATTGGATCTGCTTGCTATGTTGAAGTTCAACCGCCTTGCGTAAGACTTTGTTCAACCTTGCTGTGTACTTTTTGACTTCCTCAAAACTTTCCTTAATATCAACTTCGACGGTTTCCAGGTCTTTGTGGTGGTCACGAATTTTCTTTTGAGCTTGAATAATATCTTGTCGAGTATTTTCAAGTCTCACGTTGAGCTTAGTTTTCATTTTCTCAGTTTCACGGAACCCGTCTGCCTTGGCTTTGATATTTTTGAGCTCATTGCTTAAAGCAGTTCTTTCATCAGTAAGTTGGTCACATATGCTTTGTTTCTCACGGTACAAATCGTTGACTTTGTCAATTTCTTGTGTGATTTGTTCAATAATGTTTTGAATGCTCTTTAAAGCCTCGTCACTGTTGCTGTTTTGCGAGTTCATGTATCCGGGAACCTTTCCCAATCGGCTTTCACGAGACGAAATATTGCGCTGACCGTATTTAGACTTGATGAGGGTACCAAGAATACGACTGTCCACGTACCGCCTAAACAATGGGTTTCCTCTGTTATCTTTTGCGTTCAATAAACTGGTGCTATCGCGGATATCTCGAGCACAGTAAGGGATCTGATGAACAAAAGCTGAGTGGCATAACATGTTGAGAACTGGCTCGGGGCCATCAAGAAGATCGATAATGTAGCCATCGAATCCAAACTTTGACCTAAGCTGTTCTAATGAGCACGGTTGAGGATGATCGCTGGGTTTAATACGACCAGTACCGCCAAACTCCTTCACGTTAACATTCCAGTTGTGCTGGTCGATAATGGTACTGGTAAATGTCTGATAGTCTTCACGAGTCTGACATGTAAAAGAGAACATTTGGTTTTTACCGATAATACTATTGATCTGTGGTAGACAACTGGGATCCTTTATCTTCATAGAAAAGATAGGGGGAAGAAAAACTTCATGCTTGAATAAACTTTTGTTTTGCGTGATAAACTCAGCAGCAGCGGCAGTGTCATGGCCAATTCTTCCCTCGTTGTTTTTCAAATACTGGATTTTCTGGTCAAAAACAGAATTTAAACGCTTGAGTTTTTGGTTCTGAATGTTTTTGTTGTTTTCAAGACTGTGTAGTTTATGGTTCAGTGTGTTCAGGACCTGTTTAGCGGATTCTAGTTCCTCAGTCTTGTTACTTATCTCCTCTGATACTGTACGCAGTTTTGACTTGACTTCCTTGAGTTCATTCATAGTATAAGTAGGCTGTTTCTCAAGTAAGCTTTGAAGTGAGTTGATTCTAGCCTCCAAGTTTACAACATTGTCCCTTTCATTTTTGTGCTTAGTAGCTATGCTGCCCATTCGAGTCTGAAATCCCTGAAGCTTTTGAACAGAGGCCCTGGCTTTTGATTTGTATTTTTCAATATCATCCTTGAGCCTTATCATATCAGCATCGATACGAGATGCAGCAGACATGTGACTTCTGGAGGTGGAGGAAGCCTGATTAGCAAGGTCGATAAATTTTCGATTAAGTTGTTTGGCCGTTTCTAGCTCTTGCGTTTTCTCAACTATTTGCTCTGTGATCGCTTTCTTTTCGTGGGTTACTTCTCGGTAGTGGATGAAATGCAATGCCTTTTTGAAAATGTATTGTTGGCTTTCGAGCTCTTTTCGTTCTTTAATTCGGCTGACCTTTTGTTCATCCTCAGCCTGACGTTCTTGCAGCTCGGCCAATAGTTTTTGGTTAGATTCCAAACTTCCACTCAGTGATGATTGCTTAGCATCAAGCTCAATCAGCTGTTCGTGGTCGTGAATGAGCTGCGAGGATCCAACAGCACGCTCAGTTTCTATCAGTAGCTCATTGGAGGGAAGCTCCGCAAATTTGCTAACCTTATCTTGGGGCAGGAATTGGCAAAGGTTGTCCATTTGAATATTGAAGGTGTCGGTGATATTTTTAATATCTTTGAGCTGCGCAGATCGATTGTTGATAAACCAGGAGGTGGACGAGGAAGTAGCCGTCCCCTCAATGGTACGTTTGATCTGGATGATTTGGCCATCAGCTTTGCCCTGAAGATCAATTATGATGGTGGCGCGGGACATTCCATGACGAATGAAATCGCCTGGGCTCTTTGCTCGACCAAGGATTTCGGGCTTACCACCAAGGCCTAGACAGATCGCACAAACCACAGTACTCTTACCAGTACCGTTAGGGCCAATGATCATATTGAGGGAGGGTCCAATCATGAACTCAGCATGGTGATAAGTAACGAAATCAACGAGAGTGACCTTTCTGATAGCTCCCGGTTCAAATCCATCTGAAGAATAAAGTTAATCGACTGAAACATGGCACTAGATCAAAGAGAAAACCAAAATATATCGAGCGCTCATTCATGACTTGATTGTAAAAACATACCTGATGATCGGCTCAATAACTTGCTGTCACCGTTTGCAATGCCGTTAGAGACTTTGATTCTTTTAGAAGGAGGTCCAGGCGCGTCTGTTTCGATACCTGTATCATCTCCTTCAAGCACATGTCGACTCCTTCCAGCTCTACTCGTCATTATTTATGCAAAGGAATGATTTAACAAGTAGCAAATGAAAAAGTGAAAATAATACAAACTGGAAGTAAGTGAACTCGTTTTCCAGTGTTAGTAAAAGACTAAAACAATGAGTTTAAATATATAAGACAGCGTATGGGGAGATAATGCAGAAACAACCGTAAGCGGAAAGAAAAGGTTGATATAAATTTCAAAAATCGCCAAAAAGCTCTAAAAATCCCAATTACTGAACGGTTGATTTCTGGAAAAACCAACGCGTCGTGGGTTAGGGTATTATGAAAGTCGTGTTTTTAGCCCTTTGTTAATTTAGAATTTTCTTGCCGTTTTGGGGGGCCTTTTTTTTCAAGTTTTTTTCTTGTTTCCTTTTTGTCTTCCTATGCAAAACAATTGACCCATCCTTGAACACAGCCTATAGTACCTCTTGTGTGACACCATCAAATAATGGCTAAAAGGAAAAGAGCCAACGCCGAAGGTGGCGGCGGGCCTCGACGAAAAACAAAGACGATCGTCAAGGCCACTCCCGAACCACCACCACCACCTGTGTTCCCTTACGTGGCGGACAAGGGAATTCCAATAAGCGAGGAGCTGCCTAACCCCGAATTGCTCGAAGAGCCGTTATCTGTGAAGGATAGTTATGCGCTCAGTCATTCACTGGCGCAATCTCGTAACAAATGGCTTTCTGGTGCTATGTTCACAAAGTTCTGGACGAGACCGCCGCGCGGACGGAAGCTCGCGGAGGGTGAAGTCAATGCCCGCGAAAAAATGGCCAAATTGTGCGAATGTCTGATGGCAGTTGGCCCTCATATTTTTGATGTGAAACTTTTTATTGTCAAGGATGAGTCTAAGGATGATTCCAAGGACGATTCTAAGGATGATTCTAAGGATGATTCTAAGGACGATTCTAAGGACGACTCTAAGGACGAATCTAAGGACGATTCTAAAGATGGTTCTAAGGACGACTCTAAAGATGACTCTAAAGATGACTCTAAAGACGGTTCTAAGGATGACTCTAAAGACGATTCTAAGGATGAAGCCAAGGCTGATTCTAAGGATGATTTGAAGGATGTTTTAAAGGACAACTCTAAGGATGATTCAAAGGACAACTCTAAGAACAACTCTAAGGACGACTTGAAAGAAGAAGACAACGACGAGTCAAAGGATGACTTGAAAACCAATAAAACTGGCGGAGTCGATAAGAGTGAAAGCTCTGATACAGCAGAAGAGAAAGTTAAAGATTCAATTAGTCCATCAAACGAAGGGCAAAAGAATGACAGCGAAAAGCAGAAGCCCGATTCCACAACAGAAGAGGATGCGTCAAAATCAGATAGAAGTGAAAAACCAGAAACAGTCAAAGAAGATACCAATCAACGTGTCTCGCTGACTTCCAGCAAGCCCACACAGGATACAAGACCAGAGATTTCCAAAACTTCATCATTGCCACCAAAGGAGCAAATTCAAAGCTACACTGCCATTCATAATCAAGCCATTGCTCCTGCTGTTCCTTCCCTGGGTGCTTCAGCATCACCGCCGGCACCTACCTCTTCAGAGTCATCTTCAAAACCAAATCCCCCCACTTCTTCGACCTCTCTTTCTTCTATAACACCTGACAAGCCAGCGCCTCAAAATACTGTACCTGCGCAAACACAGCAACCATATCAAGCACCTCATAAGCAGTTACCTCCATCTCAACCTTCTCAGCAACAATCTCCGGATGGTCCAAGCTCTGATTCGAAGGCACCAAAACCATCTTCAACATCTACAGCAACGGTCGCAAATAATCCTAACAACATGGCTACTATAATGAAACTACAAGCCATTGCTCGCATCGACCGCTCGCTTAACAGTTTGATGAAGATTGTTGCAAGTGGAAATGCATCTTCAGAGCAGATAACTGCGTTCCAAGCCTACATTAATCGCGCCCGATCGATGGAACTAGAAGACATTCCAAGGTTTTTTAAACCTGTTCCTGATCCTGGTGCGCCAAACGCCAGTGCAGCTCTTCAACCCCCGCAACAACCACAAGCTAATCAGGGACAGAATCCATCAGATTTGACAGCCCCTGGTACAGCCACTACTACAGCTACTCTGAAAGGAAAGGGCAAAAAAAAGGATCCTTCAATACCTCGCAAAGTTGGAAAACCCCGTGGAAAGACTGTTACCAAGTACCAGAAAAAGTCCAAGGATGGCGCTGAAACCAAAAAGAAGGAACCAACCAAACCCAAGAATTCATATATTCCAAAGAAGCTTCAAAAGAAGGTTACCATTGTGTTTGAATTTAAAGACAATCCAGCAGACCGTTACATCATTCCGAAAAACTCAATTATTGAGATTCTTCCTACAAATGAAGTGTTGATTTCTTTCTTACTCCTCTTTCCAGAGGGTGGTATTGCAGTCAAGCCGGCCAATTCTAAGCTACCGCCAGGAAATATCAAAGCGACCCCTACATCATCTAAACCTGATATTAAGAAGGAGGAAGGTGTGGACGACAATACTAATGCTGACACAGCAACTTTAAATAGCGCGACAGAAGAACCGGCTAGAGCAGGTTCTACTGATGGAGGAGCACAGCCATTACCCGAAGATTCATCAGCAGCACCTATTTCTGAGGAGGAGGATTACAGCAACAAAACCCAGTGTTATTATCCACTAACTGTTACAATTCGCAACATGCCGGTAAAATCACTCCCAATTCTAGAGCGCAGTGTCAATAAGCCTGCTAGTGTAGCCGAATACATGGAAAAGACAATGGCCGAGCGCGTACGTGCCAAAAATTGGTGGGTTTGGTTCCAAATTGACCGCCGTGATCAGGAACTACTTGGAAAGTTAATCCAACCAGCAAAACCGCCAGAAAATATGTTCATCCCCGCGCGCGTGCGAGTTTACAAAAGTAAGAAAAAATCAAAAGAAGATGCCGAGAAGAAGAAGAAAAAGGGGTCTAAAAAGGACGCTGATTCACAAACAGCAGCGACCGCAGCTGACGACAATGACAATGATGACGATAATGATGATGATAATGCTGGCGAGAATGACAATAAGCCAGAAGATGCCAACAAGACGGATGAGGTGGAACCCGAAGCAATGGAAGTGGATCCGCCAGCATTATCTAAAGATGGCCCCGCCGAACCGGCTGTGTCTGATTCTAATGCGGATGACACCGCTATGCCTGATGCTCCTGCCGCTTCACAAGAAGAGTCTGAAAAGTCTGCGGCTGCCAAACTAGAGGCTGAAGTCGTTGATTTTGATGCAATGGAGCAAGCAAGCTGAAAAATAAAACTATTTATAATATTTTTTTCTATGTATGTACAAAATGGACTCATGACGAGTAATGCAACTTGATTCCAACCTTGACGCGGTCAAAGACGTCTATAACAGGATTATTGTTATTCAAAATAGATAGATCGGCACAGAGTGACCAATTCTCCAGCCAGGAAGAACGATTACAATCCTCCCACAATCTGGTGTGGAAAAGCAAATTAAAGGATTGTTGACTAGCAACCATTCTGATTGTAGTGTGGTCGGCAACTTTATACAAGTAGCCGAGTGAAACATTGATTTTGCCATTGATCATGTCGCGGGGAGAGCCAAGCGATGGTGTGTAGGCAACACGGGCCGCTAACGAGGGACACAACGTCACCAGCACTGATGCGGTGCGAGCGAGCGGCTGAGCTGTTATCGTGAGGGTATCGTTGACCCTAAATGCCATTGACCCTGTAAATCAAAAAAAAAAAAAAAAAAAAAAAAGATTTACTCATGTTAGTGATAACTGATTTACCGATTCAACACAGTAGATGTAACCATACACAGAAAGGACTTGGTAAGCGTGCTATAGTAAACCTGGTTTGCCAGGATTCCATTACAAGCGCCATTGCCAGCACCCGGCAGTAGTCTATAATTAAATTCGTGACCAAAGGTTGATAGAAAGCTCGTCCAAAACCACTTTGACTGATCTGTTTGGTATTTCAAATTCATCTAGAGAGAATCGTGAAAAAAAAAAAAGTATTAGATCCATATGTTTCCCAAAAAAAAAAAAAAAAAAAAAAAAAAAAGGGCAATTGAGAGTACTCACAACGATAGCACGCTGGGGCCCATCAGTCTCAACTAGGAGGCGCCTGGTGGGCGCAAATTGCCATACAGCACCCGACCGGATCGATTGCTCGGGCAACCCCAGCTGACCAAAGGCCACCCAGTTTGATCCCGTCTTATAATGGTGATACTCAACCGTGCCAGCCCGGAGTCCCCCCGGGGTCATCACGCATGAGGTTTTAATTGTGTCAGTGAGCCTCGTTTCAAATTCTGCCGCGATTCCATTATAGTCTGTTGGCAGCAGTAGCTCTGGATTCAGCAGGGCTTTGTGAATATGGTTAGTTATATATATATATATAAATATATATGTTCTGTGGTAACAGCAAAATTGAAAGACAGGGGGGGGGTGGGGGAGGGGAGGGCGATTGTGTCTATCATACTCTCTGTGGTTTTTTCTATTTCATTAAAGAGGCTGATTGGCCTCCATTTGGTGATCTCCTCAAAGTGAGTCAGGTGTTGTGGCCATGGTCCGATCGTTGCCATGCTGAATGGCAGGTCATTAAGGTTTTTTTGTTATATGGGAGGAAAACTCAGTCTCGATGATAGTGTGTTAATATTTAATTTTTTTAAAATTCTTTTTTTTTTTTTTGGAGAATAGATGAATAACTTCAGACTTATAACCTAACCCTACAAACTTGATAAAAAAACCCTGAATTATCCTTCCAGTGACAAAAAGCGTTGTTTCACACTTCTTAAGATCACCATTCTAAACTTTTTGCCAAGGGGGGTTTTTTCTAAATATCTTATATAGTGTTTATCATTTAGTTTAATCTGAAAGGTCAATTACTTGTGTTTACATAGCTTTGATATAAATATTGTTAACTACAATGCCAAAATCTCCATGCAGGCTGTTTTTGTGCTGAGGTCACAACTAATTAGATTAAATACTTGATGAGAAACAATTAACTACAATAAGACCAATTTCAGGGCTTTGGGTTGAAATATAACGTTAGAACATAACAAATGACAAAAATAATCTATTTCTGGTGGATGAAAAAAAACGAATGCAATTACAAAAAAATTAAAACAAAGGGACAAACAAGATTCATGAAAATATAATAATAATGAGTGACAATTCCGCAAATAAAACTTAAAATGCGTCTTCAATAGCCTTTCTCTGGGCATCAGTGAGCTTTGAAGGGAACTCAACCTTAATTGTAATGATCAGGTCACCCTTATGGCCCGGACGCTTGCTGATAGGCATACCGCGCTCGGGGAATCTGATGACATGTCCTGGGTTAATAGGATTCTTGTTCTCAACCTTGAGTTTCTTGCCGTCAAGCGTCTCGACAATGCGGGAGAATCCCGTGAGTGCCTCCTTAAGTGACAGCTTCAAGTCAATAGTCAAGTCATTATCGACGCGCTTGAAGCGGCTGTGGGGCTTTTCTTCAATCACAAAGACAACGTCCTGAGCCGAACCGTCGGGGAGGGCATCACCTTCGTTAGAGAAGGTAATCTTAGTGCCAGCTTTCCAACCGGGCTTGATAGTGATCTGCAAAATCTTCTCTTCAGACTGACCAGATCTGTTGCGGCGACGGATCTTCATCTTTTTAGTTACTCCGGTGTAGAGGTCTTCCAGGGTCACAGGCAGCTTAACAGTGACTGTGGAACGTTCGGGCGAGCCGGCTCTTCCACCACCGGGACTTCTAAAGCCAGAACGTCTGGGCATGCCGCCGCCAAATTGTGAGAAACCACCCTTCGGACTGCCGAAAATATCATCGTCATCAGAGCCTAGACCCTCAGACTGTGTAAAGTGAGAAAAGATGTTGAAAGCGTCATTCGCGGTGAATGCATGGAATGGATGGCCACCACCGGAAGATGTAAACTGGAAGCTCTGTGGACCGCCACCACCGCCAGAAGAAAAGGATGCGAAGGGGTTACCACCAGCACCACCAGAACCACCTGGGAAACCGCCAGGGAATCCACCGGCGCCGCCAGCGTTGGGATCGGGCATAGGGCCTCCACGTCGAGCGGCCTCTAAACCATATGTGTCGTAAAGTTGTCTCTTGTCTGCGTCTGACAGAATGTCATAGGCTTCAGAAATTTCTTTAAATTTTTCAGTGTCGCCTGTCGGTTTATCAGGGTGATACTTTAAAGCTTGCTTTCTGTAGCCCTTTTTAAGTTCGCTGTCAGAGGCATCAGACTTGACACCTAGAAGATCGTATAACTTAGTTTCCTTGACCATTATGGAATCTATTAATATGTGTAGATAGCGATATATGTGATATCAATTGATAATTGAGTAGTATGACAAAAGGAAAGAAAAAAAATAGAACGCGGGAATTCAAAGGGTATTTTATAGTAACTAATAGTGGTGTGGTGATGGTTATAATTCACTCTGGGGATGAAATGGTTTCTTTGTGTTATCTTGTGTTGTGTTGGGTCCATCCAGTAGTAGTAGTACGCTCAGTTGCTGTGCTTTGCATGGTAGGCTGCTACCCGAAGCTGTAAGACCAGAGCACTGCTTGTTTTCTCTTTTCTAGAAAACTGGAGAACCTGCCAGAAACCACGAGGCCATGCCAGAAAAAGGTCGAAGCACCAAAGTTGCCAAAATTGGCATTTGTTACCAATATGAGATTACTAGTACATGCGAGAAGGTTCTAGATTTTTTTTCTTTGGGCATTAGGCTGTCGATTGTTGGCCATCGACTGTGGGTTTGCTACTGCTGTTCGCGACAAACTCGTCAAAACACGCGTAACAGCTTGTTTTACTCCTTATTGTCATATCCTCAGGACCCTGTTATTATACAAAGCCGCAAGGTAAAAAAAAAAAAAAAAAAAAATTACTGACATGTTAAATTATAGACCTTGGTAAAGTGTCTGACCCTGTGCTCAGCTGGTCGTTTGGTCTCACCCGCCACTGATTCCATCATACCGTAACCTCGAGCTTTGAGGTCAAACAACGGGATATATGATTACCAATTGTCAACATGTATCATCTCCACAGAGCATTTATCAAGACTGACAGTACCTAATTAGAGTCTTAAGCTGACTGGACTTTTAAAAGTCACAATCTCGTATTATTTTATTTTTTGTGATCACGGATTTACAGCCACCTGTCACACCCAATCTTTCACCGCAGGTCTCAATTAACCTCAACTGCAACATCATCAACCCCTACATTCCGACTCAGCCATCAAGACTCAATCTAACTGTCAAGCAGACGACTTCTAGGCAGGCAAACCATGTCATTTAAGAGAGTACGTGTCGCTATAAATAAGTACAGAAAATATGTAGTAGAGAAGAGAAAATGTAAAAAAGAAAGAAACACACAATAAACCCACAAAAAACTAAAGAATTATTAAAGGAAAAAAAAAAAAAACATGAAATAAACAGTAATAATAGAGCAGCTGAAAGAGAGCCCAATTTTTTTTTTTTTTTTTTTTTAAACCTCAACGCGTTTCTTGACATACTCCCACAGACTCTTCAGCAGGGAATCTGGAAGAGTGTACAGATCCATGTGAAACTCGCCTTCCTCGACATCATTTTTGATATACATCTCGGAGGTCTTGTTGTCAGTCACCATTTGGACAACACCAAGTAAGTCGTCTTCCCCGAGCTTCTGAAGACTGTCAGCCAGCTTTTCAAGATCCACAGAACCCTTTTCAAACGTCTTTGACTTCTTCTTAGTCTTCGGGTTCAAGCCAGCGCCTCCCTCAATTTTGCGTTTGTGGTCTCCGGTGGGTGTGCTGCTTGGCGAGTCGACTGAACTAGTGGTTTTTGAGTGGCCAGCGCTCTTAATAGGGGGGACTGGGCCCGATTCCTGAAGAAGTTTCAACAAGCCAGGCTTATTCGTGGGAAAATTGACTGTGTGCAGGACTTCGTAGCGGTTGCTTCTAAAGTGTAGGTCGTGTAGGATGGTTTGTTCGCCGGCGCGGTCTTGAAAGTGTAAAACAATCGTCAAGTCGAATTCACCCCAGCCCTTTTCTTCAATACGAAATGGAGGCTCTTTGAATGTTCTTACTGGATCCTGAAACGTGGGATGGAGTTTATACGTCACTTTGTCAAAGACTGTGGCCGGTATGTCCTGTCCGTTCGGTCCGACCAAAACAATCTCGATGCTCCACTTTCTAGTGTGAAAGGCCTGGACCTTGGGCTCGTCTTTCAGAATTTCCTGAGTGGTGATGACTTTAACGGTCCTTTGCACGGGCATTGTATAAGAGGGAAAGGAGTTCAGGAGGGCAAAAAGGGTAGCTTTGATGTTAAATTGAAGTGATAAAAAAAGAGAGAGGGAAGGGAAAAATCAAGAGACAAGAGGGATAAAAAAATAAGAGAGAGAGGAAAAAAAAAAACAAGAGGTTGAAACATTTCAGCAATGACTATCGAACGTAACCAACGAGACGAGTGCTGACCCAGGGAAAAAAAAACAAACATAAAAGAAAAAAAAGGATAAATTACAAGCGCAATGGCCATTAAATAGAACAATTAGAATCCTACTGAAAGTGTGTCTAATGATATTTATTATGGTAGTTGTCTGCCATTGTGCCAAAAAGCTATGGCCTTATTACTTCACGCAATTTTTTTTTTTTCACAAAGTCGCGGGACGACGACGCTTTTTTTTTTTTTCTTTTTTGCTGTGGACGTTCTTGCTGAAGATTGGCGTTAATGAAGAAAATTTTCCTACTGTGTGATCATATAGGGTTAGGTGTTTATCAAAGAAATATATATAAAAATACACATGAATGCATTTAAAATGAAAAACCCCATGGTTGACCACAAACTGAATAATACTCTAGCATTTACGCCGTACCATGAGTTTGCCATTGGTTGACTCATTCATATCACATCGTGACTGTTGATAGTAAAGAGAGGGTTTAACCTAATGATTTCCCATACCTATATAAAGATACTTTTAGGACGTCAAAGTTGATAGAATGGCCAAGGTGAAGTTTTTGTTGAGCTCACTGATGGCACAAGTACGACTAGACTGGTAGTTGGGCTTTGTAAAATTCAGCAATGGAATTCTTTCTCCATTGCTCAATTATTATTTTATATTCACAGAATATGATTCCATGCTACCTTTGTGCCATGTGGATGCCACTGCTTGTATAACCTTTGATGCACATCAATATGCAATGTATGAAATTTTAATTTCGTCGAACTAGCTGTGCTCTCTTTGACCAGCTCAAGCATTTCTACACAAATCACAAACAAGTATACACTGATTTGCTATACAAATCCTACGCTGGGTAATAACGTGAGTATGGTAAAAACTGTATCGTGAAACATTGCTCTCCTGATATTTGGACGTTGCTGTTGTATTAGAAAAAGACTAAGTAATATGACAACCACAACAAAATTTATAACCACAGTCACCCATCCTTAATCACTGTCTTCAAGAAAAGGTCTCTTGCTAAAAAGGAAGCAGATGTCTACAGGGTGGTGACTGATAAAATTCAGACTAGCACAAGCCGGAGAGCCAGGCGATTATAAATTTTTGATTGAAAATGACTTACTTCGTTGTGATCTTTTCCTTTTAAGCTCTACTTGGGCTGAATTATTTGTAGTGAATGGTAAAGGCCAGCCTCTCTAATAACAGTTTATTGGGGACGTGCTAAACTCTCAGTACACACTGCGAACTACATAGATAGTCTGACCTACAAATTGCCCAGTAGAAATCACATTCTAACTTTATAAAAGTAAAAGGTTCCGTTTTTCTTTCCGAGATATTTTGGAGATTGAATCGGGACTCGGCTCATGTACAAACAATTCGTACATTTTCTCGTGTGTGATTAGGTAGAAAATGGCATATAAGAGTCCTGGCTTATAACAAAAGGTATACAGTTTGTAGAGGGTTCCGGTAATTTCGATAACCATGATCATATCTAAAAGCAAATTACAGGTTCCGAAGAACTTTCTGACAGTAACTTGTTGATTCTCATATGCTTGATATAAGTGCCATAATTCAAAAAAAATTTTTTTTTCATAGTAAAAGCGAAAGATTCAAGGATAGTCTCAAGGACACATTAGCGATGCTACCTTACAATCGGGCTACACTCCCTAAAAGCTAAAATTTCAATAACAATACATCGATTATCACCTATAATGTCTTTTGGTAAAACAAATATTTCACTGATAAATGCTGTTATACAACGCCTCTTTTAGTATAACTATGCTCGCAAACTTGACTAGACTACATCAACAAGACAAGATAAAAACGCACCATTACACTCCTAGAAAGCCATTGAAACAAAATACTTTCACACTAAACAAAAAAGAAATGAATTAATGACGCTATATGATAAATAAAAGGAACAACAGAAGGAAACACGATTATCGTCTAAGGAGGAGATAAACGTTCTCCTGTTTTAAGTTGGACAGTTTTCTGTAGCCACCCTCTAAGCTCATAAGAAGACCACCGAACGAGATATAGACAGAACTAGAAAAAAAAAAAATTCCGAACGTTAGCAACAAACAAGAAAAAAAAAAAACATCGACTTTAGATCGCCATTTAAACTTACATCTTGTCACCGGAGGATTCCTCAAATTTGTACACAGTTCCGTACATGACGTAGTCGTAGTCGTCAGCCAGAGTTCTCTCACCAGGCTTAGCCTCTCTCCAGCCAGAAGAAGGAGGCTTGACCTCACCATCCAAAGAAAGAGTTTGAGCGACAGCAAGAGAGATCGATGAGCCCTTGGTGACAGGGAAAAGCTCCGAGTTGATGTCGAGGGTAAGACGAACGTCCTTGTCAGACACACTCGAGGCGGTCAGACGCGCAACTCTGTCGTAGCGATCAGTCTCAACAGACTCGGTGTGAAAGATGTCGTCAAACAAAGTGGATGCCATTGTGATAGTGTGATCTATGTGCGGGTTGGTGGTGGGCGTTGAGAAACGGGCTTGTGTCGACGGGCGGGTGTTGTAATGGCAGCGGAGCGGGCAGGAAATAAATTTTTCTTTAGGGTTTGGTGAAAAGTTGAAATGGGAGAAAAAAAAAGAGAAGATATCAGCTTTGGTATATATTACATGAAACTAAGGATAAAGTACCATATCATATCACGTTATTTAAATTATAAGACATGAAATTTGAGACAGTACACTTATTGTATCTTTTTTTTATTTTTTTATTTACGCAATTCGTTTACGTGTTAAATGAAAAGTTTTGGCTTTGATCCTCTTGCCGCTTGCGTGTTGGGAACAAAAGGAACCCACCTGCAGCACTACCCCCTTGCGAGACGAGACAACAATATCTGAATTTTCATTTAAACACGACGCTTCAAACAACGGTAGGCCCAAAAAAAAAAAAAAAAAAAAAAGAAAAAAAAAATAAAGAAAATAATAAAAAACAATGATTTTTTTTTTCCTGCCACTTAACACTAATCTAATTCCTCTTCTTTTCCTTTCTCCTTCCTCTCTTTTTTCTTCTTTTTCTTCTCTTTGAACATCTCAAGTCCACCCTTCAACATTATAACTACACTTCCTCCACCAAGGCAGATATTGTTGGCTTGATAACTTAGTTTCCCATTCTTCCATCCACCCCCAGTATCCACAAACATGTCCTTTCCGTCCGATAAGAAAGAAGAGGATCTCAAAGTCCAAAAGCCCAGTCTTTTGAACAGCCCGCCCGTGGCTATCTTCGCCTACTGCATGTCTTCTATTCTGATGACTGTTACCAACAAATATGTTCTCTCCGTCGGTAACTTCAACTTCAACTGCATTTTGCTGGCTGTCCAGGTATGTTTTTTTATTTTAATGTTGTGCTTTTATCAACGAATTCTTTATTTAGAATTATCTCAATTTTCGATACGTGTAACTAACAGTGATGATTTCTTTTTTATTTTATTTTTTTCTTCATAGTCCCTTGTGTGCTTGCTCGTCATCCAGGGTCTTAAGGCTTCCAGTGTGGTCAGCTTCCGTGATTTCAACTATGCTGAGGCCAAGGCTTGGTTGCCAATTTCTGTTCTTTTGGTCCTGATGATTTACACCGCTTCCAAGGCCATGCAGTTTCTTTCTATTCCTGTCTTCACCATCTTCAAGAATGTTACCATCATTCTCATTGCCTACGGTGAGGTTATCTGGTTTGGCGGTTCTGTCAGCTCCATGACCCTCTTTTCTTTCTTCCTTATTGTTCTTTCTTCTGTCGTCGCTGCTTGGTCCGATATCTCTATTGCCAAGTCTGCTGCCGCTGAGCTTGGTGAGGCCGCTGCTGATGCTGGCTTCAACATCGGCTACTTCTGGATGGCTGCTAACTGTTTTTCCAATGCCGGTTTCATCCTCTGCATGCGCAAGCGTATTAAGCAGACCAAGTTCAGCGATCTCGACACCATGTTCTACAACAACTTGCTGTCTATCCCTGTCCTTCTTCTCGGATCTATCATCTTTGAAGACTGGTCCGCTGAGAACGTTCTTAGAAACTTCCCTATTGACTCTAGAAACACTGTCTTTTCCCTGATGGTTATTTCTGGTCTTCTTTCTCTTGGTATCTCCTACACCTCTGGCTGGTGTGTTCGTGTTACCTCCTCCACTACTTACTCCATGGTTGGCGCGTTGAATAAGCTTCCCGTAGCAGTTTCCGGCCTTATCTTCTTTGACACCCCCGTCACTTTCCAATCGGTCACTGCTATTTTCCTTGGCTTTGTTTCCGGTATTGTTTACGCCGTTGCCAAGGTCCAGCAGCAAAAGCAGCGTGAGCCTACCCTGCCTAAATAAGAAAATCAAGCAGGGAAACCAATTTATTTTAGACCTTCTTTCACAACATTGGTGAAAAAAGAAAATCATTCACAATTAAATTGATATTATTATTACTATTATCAAAAATTAGTTTTGTGTGATGCGAATGATCTAAAAAAAAAAAAAAAATAAATAAATAAAAAAGGGGGCCAAGCTTTTGTTATACATAATTTGCTTTTCCTTTTTTTTTTTTTTTTTTTTTCTGTTTCTTCGCAACACATAAAAAGGGTAAACATATTCGGATTAATTCAATAACGGAAAAAAGATAAAATTTTTAAAGAAAAAAAATAAAACCTATAGTATATTTAAATATAATAGAGAGAAAAAAAAACGAGAGACTTTTGCAATGGAGCAATTACTGTATTATAATTACATTTAACGAGGGTTTGTGGTATTTAAACATTAGGATAGTGGTGTTCAAAAAAAATAAAAAAAATAAAAAAAACCTGGCAAAATTGGTCAACCCTTGCTGCGCTGCAAGTTTCTAGCGTTGAAAGTGTCGGGTTCTAGAAGTAGTAGCAGCAGCGGTATTAGCCATATTGCTGTACCCATTATGAACACCACTGGCTAAAGATGTTGATGTAGCTGTGGCCAGTGGTTCTATCGGTTGGTTAGAAACGTTGCTGTTACTGCTGCTACTGCTGTTGTTGCTACTGTTGATCATGGCGGCTAATATAGATCGGCTGCCATTACCTACCCCACCTGGGCCGCTGCTGCCAACAAAATCATAAGACTCTTGCTTAGTGCTGCTGGATGGGAAAAGTTCTTTATAAAGATCGTGGATATTAACACGGCGCGCTGGAAGCTTGGAGTAAAGTAACGTATAGAGCTTTGAGCGTTGAATGGGGACAAATTGACCTGATAAGAGGCGCAACACAACCGAAAACGAGAGATAATGAAGACGCAGACGGGTCGTGAGCAGGGTGAACTGGTAAAACATTTTACCAAACTGTAGTGGTAATGGCTGTAGCAAAATTAGTGAAGTAGAGGAGTCCGAGGGAGACGGAAGCACTTTGTAAACAATGCCACCGGGAACACGCTTGAAATCCTTGATTCGAAGTAAGATTGCAAAAAGTGGAAAGTGATTTAGGCACGCAAGGCAGGATTCTAGGACTGCGTTGACGATAATAACAGCAAATCTAAAAAATGCAAACGTAAGGTAGAATACAACCACAGTCGGTAGTAAGAAGATTAGTGACATGAAGAGAATTGTGCCAATAAGAAGCTGGTCGAGCTCATAGTTGCATGAGTCAACCCGGTTCCGTAGAATGTTTCGCTTTTTGCCTCTGAAAAGATGGAAAAGAGAGCGAAGAACCGTGAGCTGCCAATTGTAGATACGGCCAGAGGCAAGGTAAAATGCATAGACATGAGCTGGAAAGAATGATGCCAGATCCGACACAACCGAGATCAACAACGTTGCGCCGGCAAACCCTGAATAAGCAACAATCGTCACCATGACTCCAAAGTAAGGGCGAAAAAGATTCAAAAAATTACCCCAAAATTGGATCACCCACAAGATTAATTCACCAAAAAACAAAGCCAATTCGGTATTCAGTTTCAAACCACCGGGCCAGTCCATCAACCATAGAATGGTCCGTTCGAATTCAATGGTGAAAATGGTATCAATCGCATAACAAAGATACTCAACGATTCGCTCCTTTCGCTCTAGCATGAGGTTGCTCAGGGTGATGCCAATAATCACGTCATTCAAAACCAGCCAAATATTATTGTAGAACCGAATATACTCCATGTTGAAGTTGGTATTACTAGACCAGTCCCGCGATCGACGATAAATTTTCAAGTATTGAATTGGCCAATAGCAAAACTGCTGTAGCCGCAAATCAATCTGCAGTGCTGTCGCTGATACGTCTTTGAGAGTGTAGAATGATGGTTTTGCGCGGTACTCAATAATACGAAGAATCCCCTCGGCGATCACACGAAGACACATGAGCATGCCTAAGAACCCCACCATTAAAAGAGGAACGACACGATCCCAGCAATTAGACGCAAAATCAATTACCCGATTATGAACGTGTTTTGCTGACTCTATCGCAAACTCGCTGACGCTCAATCGACGCCGCAGCCGCGTCTGAATTCTGATCCTGGGATAGACCTCCAAAGCCTTTCTTCTCATCTCGACACCAAGTTCATGACAACAGTTGATTTGACTGATTGTGTTGCGCAATATGAGACCGCGATATGATAATTCTGCAGGATCGTAGCTTGCATGTAATTTTACTTTTTCGATGATTTGTTCCTTCTCCTTTTGCTCGTCCAAAAGTGATTTTTCGTATTCCTGGCTTATAATAGTGAAGGATGATTTTTCTGAAAGCTCGAGAGAGATGGGCTCAAGCGAGTAATACTGCATACGACTAGCTATTGGCGGATCAAACATGATCATTTGCGTTTGTTGATATTTAAATATTTTGAAAAACGAAGGGCAATTTAGTGGATGACGGTTCTTTTCGCTGTGATCCAGCACAGGGTATATCGTACCCTGGTCCCCCCCCAATGCCACGTTAAAGAACGACGAATGCGGAATGAATTTGGAGAATGCGGGCTGATAGTGAGCTGGGTCATGGGAAGATGATGTCGGTCTATTTGTATCTAGAAATTGTTTGTAGTTTACAGTCCCCAGCACTGAAAGTCTTTTGACTCCGCAAATGCTGTAGACCTGGGGCGCCGAGAGTGGATACTCAGCCAATAGTACATCTTTGGACAGTAAATTGTCTACTATGCTTGGATCCATAAAAGGTAGTGTTGTGACGACTACCAGATCCTCTTCTCCATTTCTCCATCCAATGACTATACTAGGCTCACCGGAACGTTCTTTGGCCGTAATCGAAAGAACATCCAAGGGCCAATATATTCGTAAGACTGGATTTTCTAGTGTGCTGTCGTTGTTATTATTCTGGCAATAATTTGCCATAATTGCATATCGGGGGGTGAGACAGAATAGAAAAGCGTGTCAGTAGAAAAAAAGAATGATATGATTCTTCACTGTTGGTGGAGGAAGAATGTTAAACACGAATCGTGAGGATAAAAAAAGCTACAGGTAGGAGAGAAAATATGAAAAATGAATAGAAGGGTTTAAAGCAAGGTTTTTTTTTTGTGTGTGTGTGCGTTTGTGTTGAACATGAAAGAGAATTTTCAAGCTTGGAAACAGCACAGAGAGAATGGTCTCCATTAACCAAGCCGCTCCAGAAAGAAAAAAAAAAAAGTAGTTTCGCATTCTTCAACTTGCTCACACCATAAATGATTGTTAAAATATATGTTTTTATATGACAGAAAATTTTGTGCAATACCAGAACCCTGCAACAAGTTTAAAGGAAACAAACAATTATTTGGATTCTAAACGAATGTCTTTTTACTGTATTCAACCTTGACTATTCTAAACAGAACAGTCAAGGCCAGTAACGTTCTTTTGAAACCCCCCTCCCCAGGGGTAAAGACTCAACGTCTAATTCATAGACTCATGCTTTTCATTAGAATATTCATAGTTATGTTTAAGTCCTGGGCCTGAAGTGACTTCAAGTAAGCATATTTTCAACCGCCATTGAGTTGATTTTAATCTGATTTTTAGATATCATCCGGGTCTCAAACTTGGATAGGAGTATATATAGTATTGTAAATTTCACAAAAGGGTTAGCATTAGTATAAGCTTTCATCTCTAAGAAGGACCCATGGCAGGTGTATGCTCAAAACTAGGGTTCAGGTATCATTAAAACCCTTTCAGCAACAACTCAACAGGAAGCTGCATCGCTTTAGAAGTACTTTCAATCTGACGCTACGTTCAATCACGATTACAATCATTCCTAATACAATCGCAATGGCTTTTTGATACTTCTTTAAGCTTGAAACTTGCTTCTCACACAATACTTTTCACAGAAGCTATACTACACGATCCATAACGTTCTTTAACTTATTTTTCAACGTATTCGTTTTGTGATCCAATACAAGCACTCAGTGTTGCACATATGCCGGAAGAATCAGAAAGTTGCGTTAGAGTAAAGATGGGAATCATCATTATTAGAGTAAGGGATCCGAGGTAGTATTATTGTGACACGGCACAACTTGTTGCCGGCCCATGTTGACGTCATGGGAGAACCGATACAGCTGAATAGATTAAACTTAAATCTTTTGCATTAACCATCCAGCCAGAGTGCCCAATCTATAGTTGTAAAAAATCAAGCCTAACTAGAGGCTTAGGCAATTCTAAGCTACATATGAAAACCTATTATATTTCTTAAGTTTTATCCAAACTGGGA
Organism: Geotrichum candidum; assembly: GCA_013365045.1. NCBI lineage: Eukaryota > Fungi > Ascomycota > Dipodascomycetes > Dipodascales > Dipodascaceae > Geotrichum > Geotrichum candidum. Next base: position 320,702 of record QQZM01000001.1, on the reverse strand, counting down.
TGAGGCTAAACATACCAGCTATCAAAAAGACAGTAAATTAAAATGGTATAAACGAACAACGACAATAAGCCTGATATGCTTTGCTAGATACATTCTGAAGATTCACCCATGGCATCTATGCCCTCATCTCCACTTTTTTGAAGACCAACAATCTCCTCGGAGGGCAGTTACGTAGAACTCGTGCAGCAGCACGCCTTTATCGCTCCCCCTGCCGGTGTCAAGATAGTTCTCACTTGCGGCAGCTACAATGAGGATCAGGATACTCCGTGTAAGTGACGTGTTTAACTTGGTTAATCTACCAGTTTCTCTTTGAGCAATTTTGTTGGCAAATACTTGTACTTTTCAAAAATAAAGAAATTGAATGATAGTTATGACTTACTCATATGTATTGTTAAGAAATTTGTAAGATTTATTAAAATATCAGTCATAAATAGATGCTTGAAATAAAAGATAGTTTTACTTTAAAGCAAGGAAGAATGAAAAGCCCTATTAGAACTGCTTTTATGTTCTATATTTATATATCTATTTATCCACTTATATCTAACTTCCTTGATACTGAATTATTACTAGAGCACAATGGTCATGCCAGGAGAACCACCTCCTAAAATCACTCTTATTATAACATGAATGATGATAGCAAAAGACACGTGTCCGAGGGACGTTGATTTAAATATAGACAAGTTGAATCATGTAGATAATCAGTTTATTGTCCTTACATCAAATAGTTACAAATAATATTATAAAACAAAATAATAAACAAAGAAGACTTGAATTTCATAACATAGCTGAATAATATTCCAAAGGACAATAAAGTCTCTATGTAACTTTTTTCAACTTTTTGTCAATGATGAATGGTGCCGGTGTAAATTGCTTTAAGGCATTCGGAAAGCTTCCGAACTTTCATAAAAAAGCCCTAACTAAAGCTTACGAACTTTGTTTCTTTTCTATACACACGTAATAAGATCAAGGGGTGTACGTGTAACCAACTTAAAAGCTGGGAGCTATTTTTACGACTAAAGAAATTTTGGCATTTGCAGATATACAGCAGACTTTATAGCAACTCCTGCGAATCATTGTAAAATGCATTTACTATGGAGGCAATCATTTGACACGCTTCTAAAATAGAAAAGCTTTGTATATACAAGTATTTCAACTGCCATGTTTTTGTTGAGGAATGGGTGAGGCTTAGCTTCAATTAGCCTGGCTGCTAGGATATCGAAAACTTTTTTTTTTTTTTTTTCTTTTCTTTTTCTTTTTCTTTTTTTTTTTTTTTTTTTTTTTTTTTTTAATTTCCTAGAAACCTTCCCTCATAATCACCAACATCAAATCTTTTTTTGTTTCCTTACAACTTCTTTGATAACCTTTCACAATCAAACTTACCTGTTAGTTTGAGGTTATTGACTGATAATGACTCGTCGTGTAAGGATCTGTCACATTTATTTTTTGCTGCCTCTTTTCTAACAACCGACAGCCTTAATCCTAACCTTAGACCAACAAAACACCACTGCCGCATTATGTCACAAAATCCTCCAAGTCAACTGAACGATGGCTTTCACGATATCCCATTACAAAGCCTTGATCCCAAATTACGTAGAGGATCATTGTCATCATCTTATTTTGACCTACGGCCTAGCTCATCTCGATCACCTGGATCACCCTTCTCAGATTCAACGTCTTATAAAGGCTACTCTTTAGATGCAGTCATTTCCAATCCTGATACATCTCCACGCAGATCCCATCTCAGAGGTGTAGATGGTTCTCATTCCCCTGACTTGGGAGGCTCTCCGTCTCTTAGCTTTACTCAGTCTATCATTGAGGATAAGGACATGATATCTCTCAGTTTGGAGGATGCACTGGGTGAAAAAGGTAACTGGCTCACAAAGAAACCCGATCCCTCCAATGTTTTGCCAGATATCAATCAAGAAAAGCTAAATCTTGATTTTAGTAGGCCATTGTCGCAAATTGATTTTAATCAACAAGATCTTGAGGCTAATAATGGCCCTGAACTTCCTCCTGAAGTGTCACCCCCACTATCTTCCGTCAAACGACTTTCATATGCAGTTAAAGCTCTTTCCAGCAGAATCACAGCAGTGCGGGCACCGGATATTCCGCCAGTTCCTAAGAGAGATAATAGTTTAAGTTCAAATCCTTCTCCTTTCAATCCAACAACCGGCCTTTTTGACAAAAGTTATGCTCGTCTAAGCAATGACAACTCTCTCCACCCCAACACATACAGCATACCAGGACATTCAACGGCCTATAGCACTTTAGATGCTGACACTTCTTATCAAGGAGCAGCGGAATCTATTTACTCTAGAGAATCATCATTCTACCAATCGGATAACCAATCTTCGTTTTTTAATTCCACAGCAAATATTGTACAACCTGAACCACTCCCACAGCCGGAAATCAAGCTAACTGGAAAGTCTTTCAAAATCTTTGGACCAGAGAATAAATTTCGGCTATTTCTTTATAACATTTTACGCCAGGTGTGGGTTAAGCCTCTGCTAATTTTTCTCAACATTTTTCAAACCGTCATACTTACAATTCACAATGCAAGGGACATTTTTGCTGATGTTTCTGACACTACCAACAGTGTACATTTCAGTGCTTGGTATTCATATTATGTTAATTGGTGCCAGCTTGCCATTTACATCCTTTACACTACTATTGTTTTATCTAAGTGCATTGCATATGGGGTTTACGACGACTCACAACGAAGAAAATTAGAAAAGGCCAAGAAGGATGAGGAAGAATCAGAAATCGGAATTTCTCAACCTCAATCAGAAATATTGCCTCAGAACCCTGGATTGCGAAGACGACAAGATCGGAAGAATATTTCTGTTGTCAAATCTTTTGCAAATCTCATTCCTGATCGCAAGAGACACAATAGTAACAATATGTTAGAACATGCTGACTCTCTTCGATCAACTACAAATTATCAAATTGCGCCTGAACGAGCATTCTTGCGTAGTAGTTGGGATAGAGTTGATTTTGTTGCTGTTATAAGTTATTGGATCTCTCTTTTTATGATGATTGGTGAAGTTGATACGAGAAATGAAGCCTTTATTTTTAGACTTCTTAGTGCTTTACCTATTCTACATTTACTTGATATGACAAGCGGTACTTCATCCATTCTTCAAAGTTTGAAAGTGGCAGGACCCTTGCTCGGAAATGTTGGTGTGTTTGTTGGCTTTTTCTGGTAGGTTTTTTTAAATTTTTTTTATACTTTTTCCGTTGTATTTTTTTTGTCATCACTAACTCTTCAACTTTAGGATACTTTTTTCTATCATTGGAGTTCAAAGTTTCAATTTCTCTCTCATGAGAAACTGTGTTTGGGCTGATCCTGCTAACAGTTCAAATACATGGGTGAATACTGGTCAAACCTGCGGCAGCTACATGAGTGATGGACAGGTTCTTCCTTATATCGATATTGATGGTGAGCCTTTCATGACTGCAAAGGGGTTTATATGCCCTCAGAACTCGCGGTGTGTCACCGTCGAAAATCCCAATGATGGCACAATCAGTTTTGATAACTTTCTTCAAGCAATGGAAATGGTATTTGTTATTATGTCTTTTAACACTTTTACAGACATCATGTACAAGGTGATTGATTCCGAATATCTTGTCGCATCACTTTTTTTTATTGTTGGAAGTTTGGCTCTTGGCTTATGGTTGGCAAACCTGTTTATTGCTGTCATTGTATCTTCCTACAAGGCCACAAGCGAGTACTCTGGCGAGGCCAACAAGGAAGACCCCGCAGCTCACGTTGCTGCATTATTTTCTGGTAACAATGAGCATATTGTTCACATATGTCGGAATATCATTGGCAGAGCTATCCACTACTGCAGAGAGCTACCGCTGATTTTGATTTTGATTGACATCTTCGTACAATGCACTGCCAATTACATGTCTAGTGCACAAAAAATCAGCAGCGTTTACAAATTTGAAATCTTTACTACGTCAATCTTGGGACTTGAAATTTTACTTCGGTTGATTGTTTACCTACCCAATTTAAGACTCTTCTTTTCGAGTTCTATGAATTGTATCGATCTAGCTCTAGCTATTATTACAGGTATCATCCTTAGTCCGCCCATTCACAACCATTCTATCCTTTATTCTTGGCTCACTTTCTTTCAAATTGCCAGAATTTACCGAATAATCATCTCTATCTATTTTGCAAGAGATCTTTGGGCACGTGTTATTAGTAACTTTAAGCCTATTGCTAATATCACTATTTTTTATTTCCTCATTACCTTTCTTGTCGGTATTCTGGCCTGTCAACTCTTACGAGGTGTTATTCCTCAAGAAGTTGATGACGGCGTTAACTTTTTTGCTTTTCAGCATTTGGCTAATTCTTTCCTTGCCCTTTACGTTGTATCCACGACAGAAAATTGGACAGAAATTATGTACACTGCTGTTGAAAGTGGTGACTCCTATTTTGCTCGAGCTTGTATTGCAGCTTTCTTTATTGGCTGGTATATTCTATCCAACTACGTTGTGCTTAATATGTTCGTTGCTATTATAACAGAAAACTTGGACATCACACCAGATGATAAGAGGCGTGAACAAGTAAAGGCATACTATAGAGATTTTGTTACTGGCAAGAAAGCACACAATGTTTTCCAGGACACGACAAAACTTTTGAAAAGAATCATCAACCCAAGTCGAAACACACAAGCTAACTATATTGACAACATTCCACTGAAGATGCTTAAACAGGAACGTATGGAAACTTTCTTGCTCAGTGAAGAAAATTCAAATGAACCAGAAAATGTGTCAGAAATCAATGAGGAGAAAAATACTAGGTCCCTCATGAAGACTATTGGCAGCATCGCTCGCAAGCCTTTTAACATTTTAATTGAGCGACATAAAAAGAAAAAGCTAGAGAATCCCTTTCATGACTCGAATGAGATCAGGGAGGTTCAAGGTGATCATCCTGACCAAATTTTAGATAAATTCATCAAAAAGCGAGAGGAGCTTCATATACAACGCTTGGCTTATTTAGAGAAAAATCCACGCTACAACAAGTCTCTTAATATCTTCATACCCAGTCATCCCTTCCGGGTTTTCTGCCAGCGAATTGTCGCTTCAAGTTATGGTGAAAGAGTTGAGGGTGTTAATCCTTCACCCATAGTTTGGTACTTTTTCTCAACATTCATGCTGGTAGCTACGGCATGCTTGGTAGGAATAGCTATTGTTGTTACACCACTCTACTACAAGCATCTGATTGAGCAGTATCCTAATGAAATGAATTGGGTTATTGTTTCAGATATGATATTTTGTTTCATCTTCACCTTTGAATCGCTGATTAAAATCGTTGCAGATGGATATTACTTTGCTCCTAATGCTTACCTTCGGTCTGTGTGGGGAGTAATTGACTTCTCTGTTTTGATCACTCTGTGGGTTAATCTTATTCAAGAGATGCACAGTCCCACCACAGATGCCCGCCTCATCAAAGCCTTCAAGGCGTTTAGAGCTCTTCGCTTACTGAGTTTCAGCTCCCAAGCCCAGCAGTTGTTCCATGACATGATTATTGTTGGATTTTGGAAGCTTTTTTCTGCTGCGATTGTTGCTATTGGTCTATTGTTTCCGTTTTCAGTTTGGGGTCTTAACATTTTTAGAGGCAGACTTTTTTCTTGTAATGGTGACATCAGCGGAAGCCTTGATCAGTGCTTTGGTGAATATGTACAAACTCCTTTTAATTGGGAAGTTTTAAGTCCTCAAACTGTGATCAAGAAGTACTACGATTTCAATTCTTTTGGTCACTCATTCTTGATTTTGTTTGAAATTATTTCGCTGGAAGGATGGGTTGATCTTTTGCAAGATGTTATGAGTATTACATCTGGGTTTTCCCAACCTGAGTACTATGCAAGCGCTTACAATGCTATTTTTGTGGTTCTCTACAATTTAGTCGGTACAATTTTCATTTTAACACTTTTTGTCTCGGTTATTATTCAGAACTATTCTGTCATTAGGGGATCAGCTTTTATGACTACTGACCAAAATTTGTGGTATGAGCTTGAGCGAACACTCAAGATGGCACGTCCATCCAAGCGTCCTGCTGGTTTAGTACTGGGCTCATTCAGATATCGAATCTACTCTCTTGTTGTTGATCCCAACTCGCGGTTAAACAAAGCATCTACTATTAACCTAGGAATCTTGTTTGTTGTATCTATTGTTGAGTTTTATCCTCGCATCTCAGGCATTCAAGTGGTCCGAACCGTTAGTTTCTTGTTTTTCACGTTTACTTACTGCATCTATGTCACTCTCCGTCTTTATGCTTTTGGCGTGCAAAAGTTTATTCAAAGAGGCTGGGACATGTTTGCATTTGTGGTATCATTTTCAACATTTATCATGTTGATGATTTCTCAGTTTTTCACAGAGAAAAATGCCAATGTATTTTTAAATGTTCAAAAGGCATTTTCTGCTGGTATGCTGATTCTCATTATTCCTAGAAGTAGACGCTTAGACCAACTACTTAAAACCTGTGCAACCTCAGCGTCCGCTATTGGAAACATGCTGATTGTATGGGCCATTCTTTATCTTGCTTATGGTATTGCTTTTAACCAAGTTTTTGGTCTTACTAGAATTGGACCTAATGGTACAAGCTCGATCAATTTCCGAACTGTTCCGCGGGCGTTGGTTCTTTTGTTTCGAATGAGTTGTGGTGAAGGATGGAACCAAACGCTAGATGATTTCTTGGTTGAATATCCTAACTGTTATCTCGATCTAAATGGGTACTCCGATTGTGGCAGTAAAGGCTACGCCTTCACTCTTTTCATTTCATGGAACATCCTCTCAATGTATATTTTTGCCAACATGTTCGTGTCGCTCGTTTATGAAAACTTCAGCTATGTATTTCGCACCACTGATATTCAAATCAATCGTGACGAGATTCGGAAGTTCAAAAACAAGTGGTTTGAATTCGATCCCAACTCTACTGGCTATATTCCATGCGATCAGCTTTACAAGTTTTTGGGAACTCTTGATGGGTATTTCTCTATTAACATTCACGAGGAACCCTGGCGTGTGCGCAGTATTTTATTCAACTCGAGAGCAGAAACCAATGACCCATACAATGTTGACATAAATGCGCTTAACAAGGAGTTGCGCAAGTACCCTGTGGAGCAATTTATGGCACGCCGACATCATTACGAAAAGTTTTGTCAGCATGCACTCTACAATGCAGTCCCTGGCAAGGGGATTGCATTTAATAAGCTGCTGCTTCAATTTCCTTTTTACAAGGATATGAAGTACAATGATTGTCTCAAGTTGAACGACTACATTATGTACCGTAACGTTGAGCGTATTGTTGAGGAACGCATTTTACAGCAGCGTATGATTGTTGGAATTATGACGGTCCAGGCGGCCTTTCGCCGCCGCATTGGCCGTATTGGTCGCATGGCCAATGTGAGTAGCGAAGACATCATCCCGCGTCCACGCGGATACAGTCGTGCAACAACTAATCCGTTCGTGGACCAAACAAACGAAAACAATGATAGTAGCGGCACCGGTGAAAATATTAGACTGATGCCGACGCGATCTGATATTCCAACAATCAAAATTGATGCGGCATACTAATGAGGATTGAGCTGAGCACAACCCTCAACTTTTTCTTCCTGAACATATATTCATTATTCTTTTTTTCTTGTTTCCTTACGTATATTATATTATTGCACATTTCGATACACTGATTTTATTTTTTGACAATTTATCAAACAGGAGGTTTTTTTTCTTGATTGTTCAACATCTTATCGGCACATAAGTTTATTTATAAACTTAGCGCCATTGTATGGCAAAACGTATTCTTTTTTTTAAGTTGAGACTACTGCTATTTGATACCTTTATTTTATTTTAACGTATGTATATCTTGTTTGTACACAGATACTGGCAATATCGGCTCCAGTAGTTGCTGTTGTTAGTGCAGTTGTATAATTGAAACCGTTAATAACTAATTTCTCATATTTACCTAGGGTATATTTAATGTTGGAAACCTCGGGATCTAAAACCTCTGGCACCACAACCAGAATGGACGAAAAAATAATAATAAAAGAAATCAATTGAATAAATTGAAATATATATATGGCCATTACATTTTGATACTTGTTCTTGCATGTTACATCAAATCATTATCTGGCACTGGATATTAATAACTGTATTGTTAAATTTGTCATTACGTTACACTTTTTTTTCCTAACCAATAGTTGAATACCGGTATATATAAATAATTGAGGCAATATGATTGGGACCACTGGATTGTCACTTTTCAAATAAGCTGTTCAGCTTAAAAAAAAAGATTAAAGTTGATGAATAAAAATTTTAGAAATAAGAAACCCCAAAGATAGAAATAAAAGTAGATAGACAGATATATATACGATTAGATTAGACAGTTCGAGTAACCCGCAATGACAGTTTCTCGAGTGTCAAAATTTTTTATCCAAATAGAAATGCTAAAAAAACAGCATCCTTGTCAATTATAACGGAAAAGAGAAATGGGTTATTAAAACAGAATTTTTGTTGTATTATAAATTTGTATATTATATATAGCTAGGAAAAGAAAAGAACTAAAATGTAAAAAAAAAATTAGAATGGGTAATGGCTTTTGGTTTGTTTAAAAATTCCCAACCAGAGTTGTTTAAGTCATGGTGTAAGTGACACCAAGCTGAGGAGCATTGGAAATGATGCCCATAAGGATACCAGCAATGAGGCCGGCGCAGGGGACGGTGAAGATCCAACCGGCGTAACACCAGGCCACCATTCTCCAGTTGACAGCCTTAACATCACCGTTACACAAACCAACAAAGACCACAGCACCAACAATGCACTGGGTAGTGGAAATGGGCAGAGAAAGTCTAGTAGCAAAAACAGTAGTGATAGCGGCACCAAGCTCCATGGAGAAACCACGGGCAGGAGACTGCAGAGTAAGTCTGTTACCCAAGTTTCTCATAATGTTGTAACCATAAGTCCACAGACCAATGACAAGGGCACCAGCAGTGTAACAAAGAACCCAGACGGGGACATCACTTTTGGAAGCAACGGTATTCTCGCTCCAAATCAAATAGATAGTAGCAAGAGGGCCAGCCGCGTTGGAAATATCGTTAGAGCCGTGGGCAAAAGAAGCGGTACCGGCGGTAACACCCTGAAGGAAAGAGTAGAGATGCTCAGTCTTGTTATCGTACTTCTTAGCGCGAGAGTGCATATCACCAATGTTACCAGCAAGTCTTGAGGTATCATGCTGGTTAGCAATAACATCTTGAGTAAAACCGTGGCTAATGGCGAGCCAGAGAAGACGGTGCCAGTTCTTAGGATGGATAAGGTACTTGATGGTCTTCTTGTTAATTTTGTCAAGTTTGACGGGCTTAGTGTTGTCAGTGCTATCTTGCTCATAGTTGGAGGGAAGAGTAGTGATGCCATTAACGCTCACGTCTTTAGCCTCAATGTCATCAGAGTTGTTGTTGTGGGCATCAGGAAAAGCGTTGACATCAATTCCAGCGAGGTTGGAATCAACAGCTGCCTCAAACTCTTCTCTAGTACGGTTGCCCTTGTAGTAATCAGTAACGATCTGGTGCTTGGATCCTTCAGGAACAGGGGGGACCTCACCACGCTGGAAGAGGAATGGGCCGTATGCGATATGCCAGACTCTGAGGGTCCAGTCTTCCAGGATAAGCTTGCGGTAGAGGTAGGGGTACCAGAAAATCCAGTAAAGGGCAGCAGCACCACCAGCACCACCAAAGATAGCACCGCAGACCTGGCCAGTAGAAAGATCGTCAAGTTTAAGGTTGGGAGCACCCTTCCAGACAATAACCATGATAAGAACACCGGCAGTAAGTGCAAAATAACAGGGAATAATGTAAAGAGCATTTCTAAGTGAGTTTTTTCTTTCCAGTACAGCAAACTTGGTGATCAAGTAGAGAATGGCAGCAAAACCACCCGCGACACAGGGAGCGATAAACCAAGAAGCGATAATTTTGGCAAAACCAGCCCAGCCCCAGACAACACCACCAGCACCGTTGGCAGCAATGCCAGCACCGATGATACCACCGACAATAGAATGAGTAGTAGAAACAGGGGCACCAATTTTGGTGGCTATGGTAAGCCAAGTAGAAGAACCGACAATAGCACAGGCCATAACAAGCATAAGGCCGGCAGGAGCGGATTCAAACTCGTCAACCTTAATAATCTTGTTACGAATTGTATCGGAAACACGAGAGCCAGCAAGAACTGCACCCAGGAACTCACACAATGCGGCAATAATCATTGCCTGGGGGTATGTAAGAGCTCGGGAAGAGACCGAAGTGGCGAAAGAGTTTGCAACATCGTTGGCGCCGATATTCCAGGCGTCAAGGAAGGCAAATATCATTGAGATTGCAAAGATATAGTCAAATTGATGAAGAGCCATTTTTAATGTGTTGGATATTAAATGGCCAAAAGTCTATGAGAAACTTGTTGGATGATAGTAATGATTATAATAATAAGAAAGAAAAGAAAGAGCCATAGAAGGGAAATCCTTAAGACTTTTATATAAGAGGAGCTCTTTGAAACAACATGATAATGGCCAAAAGCACGTTTCACGTCTAATGGAGTATAAACAAGAAAAAAGAATATGCAATGCCAATTGGCAGCAAAAGATGACCAAAAAAAAAAGGTTTGCAAAGGGCCTTGAAGAGTGAAAAGCACTGGTATAATGCATAGACTCTACCAGTTGAAAGTTACGCGGCGTGGGATGCCAAGTCTTTTTACCATGGATTTCAGTATACCAAGCCAAAAGCAATTATGACAAGAAATATTCTGCAAAGCACAGCACTAGGACGAGCATGTCATCCTCTGCTATGAAAAGGTCTTACGAATGCTTGGCATGGGTTTTAAAGAAACTTCCTAGTGGTAAAACTACAAATGTACAAATTTTGTCAAGAAATTCAATGGTTATCTAGAGGCTACTGGCGGTTTTGATTACTGCTTGCGACAATTCTTTTAACAACTAAATTAAGGTGTTGAAATAAACAACTGTTTTAGAGTGACTTTTTAGCAGTCAATTTAGGCGTGGGGAGCTATAAACATGCTGCTGTTGAATGTCCATTATGAGAGCCGTTTCATTCATAAAAATTTAACTTTTATTTTGAAACTTATTTCTAATATCTTACGATAAGAAAAAGGCATAATTGAGAGTAATGACAATTGGAATTTTTACTGTATTTGGTAGCATATCACAAAGTTATCCATGTGGATAGGATCCGGGTTTTTTATTGGTCGAGGACCATTCAGGGTTTAAGACTAAAATATCCCCCATACTTTGGTTGGGGTTTATTATTTAGTTTTCCTGCAAAGTCTGGCTGATAGCAGCCATTGCCATAAAAAAGAGTTTTATCTGATATTAACCAATCACATCTTGTAATTGGATCATGATCCTGGTTGTCTGGGGGTTGATCGTTTCGCAATCACAAAGACAACGTACACGCGAGCAGACTTTTTACGGTTCTGTCACGCCCAGCTCTGTATTGCCTCTTCTGCTGTTGCTTTCTTGGCTTCACGGGTCTCTGACAATTTAAAGCATCTTTGCTTCACGGCTTCAAATCAGTCACATATTGACGCTTCCTTCGTCTGCTACTCTCAAATCAAACTACTTCATCTACACATGCTTCTGGTTCTTTTACTTCTCTCTAATCTCTATCACCACCTGCTAATGGCAGACAAAAGACCGGGGTCTAGGCATCACGTGCATTTGAATCTATAAACAGTACCCGCACCGTTATAAACACATGAAATATAAAAAAAGTACTTTTTAAATCCCGTTGATGTGTCTGGATTTACAGAACCGGTTATACGTTAATAGTAATAACCCCCCCAAAAAAACGCTTTCAATCTGTTTCTGGAAGTACCCACCCTCAGTAGCCGTGTTTGTCTGGGAATAGCGGTCATTCTCACCGTATGATTTATGTATTACAATATACTTGCTGTATCCTTTTCGCCTTCACGATACATAAGACCTCGCTCTGAAGGTGCGCCACGTATACTGTAGATTTGTGGCTATGTTCATATTTCATACCATGAAAAAAATAAAAGAAGGCATTTGTGTCATATCGTAATTAATCAATCCGCTACAGACTGGTGACTCTGTAAATTCACTTATCACTCAATTGTCAAGTACTGAAGGCTTGAAACTCAGGTTTATTCTTTTCATGATTTGACTTTTTTGTAAATTATGCGCTAGTCAATTGCTTTCCACACGTGTGACTTGCCTTGATCCGGTAGAATCTATGATTTGGATTATGGCACGCTCCACATTGACAATAAGGTGAGAAACTTGATTTGGTGTTGACAGTCTCCTGTTGCTTTTTTCTCTTTTTTTCCATCGCGCCAAGATGACTGTTCATTCATCCAGCATAACAATGTTGGAGGAAAAGTCTTTAAAATGCTTAAGACACGGATACCATCAGCTTAACTTTGGTTACGACACAAGCCATCTCGTTTTAAGGTTTGTCATGTTACAGCACACAAAAAGGCTGACCTAAGGAAGAAAGTGAATCAAGCTCATGGCTGCGTTAATCCGTTGCAATTGGCCAGTTGCCATCTGTGCTGCAAAAATATCGGTACTCTACTACAACTGTGTGAAAAGGGGAAATAAGGCCCGAAGCTACAGTATAATTAATTCCAATTAATATTTTTAAATAAATTTACATCTTAATGGTTTACTATTCTACGCATAAAGCTTGCAGACCCTGAGAGTTTTAACATGCGATATCGGCCAGCACAAACTTTTTTATTTTCAATTTACATTATAGTTATTATTGAAACAAAGTAGCATGTGCACAAGCTACTCACTGAGTAATAATTTGTATACACGCTAAATTCCTGTCGCAAGTATCAAACATTGGGAATGTTACTCCTAGACACTCTAAGGAAACGACCAAAATCATACATATATTTGTAGTTATGTGCTCTTCTATAGCCTTATCCTGGGGGCATAATATAAAACGCAAATTGATATTCTAGATTATGTACATCGTCTTCATAGACTATTGAATGATCTATAGACTTTAACGCATCCCAATAATTCAACTCTTTTGGCTATACCCAGGGTGTTATTCATAATATTAACGTATACATATGACCAAACGTCGTTACATCCAAATTATGCTCCTCTTCCTATTAGAACCTAAAGTAAAGTAGATTAACTTTTAATCAAAAACTTAAAGCCCATTATACAAGCCCTACTTGTGTTCTTGAACAGCCACGTGAAGATCCCGATAGCGTCAAACTAAACTAATTACATTGGTAAGCACAAGAGGCAGCAGTTGTACTTTGTCAATGTGCAAACAATGGGTCCAGGAACCAAACTAGATGAGTGGCTTATTTACTGGATTCTGGACTTTCCTTATGCCAAACTTTTATCTAAAACAACAGCTATAATGAAATCAGAATTTGCACAAGATATAAGTGCCACAATCCAATAGTTTATTGCTTTTTAGTGTTCAAGATACAAAACGTGTATGAGTGGAGGAGAAACTTATTTCTAGGAACGAATACCAGTTTAAAAACTTTTATTATTCTATTTTAGATCTGATTTTTTTTTCATTGCTTGAACCGGGCCTTCTTTTCTCGGGTCTTTTTATTATGGGGTAATCACAAACAATACGCATCAGCAGAACCAAATGGTAACATATAATGCTGTCTCATGTTTTGCATTGGTGAAGTCACGTAAAGCTAAAGAATCGAGCTTTTTTTAGCTCGATTACCGCTTTGTGTCTGCAAGTAGAGCCAAACAAGATAGAATGATAAAAAAAAGATAATAAAGTTAATCCAGTTAAAAGAAATTTGGTTTTTGTTTCAGATTTAGCACATCGATGTCAGAAACAATGTTTAACACTTTGGTTGAGGCCTTTCATAGTACTTTAACTTTTTAGTTTTTCTAGAATGGTTCCATTTTGTTGGCTCTAGTAACAAGAAAAGGAATAGATAATTTTGCCCAAATACACTTTATTAAAGAACTCAAAACTTTACAACTTGTAACCTTGTACAATTCTTTTGGGTTTCATTGATGAACAGGAAAGGTGCAAGTTAAACAGAATCCAAAGATGGAAGAATAGTATTGGTTGGACCAATAAGATTTGAATATTTAACCCACATTTGTCGTTACTAGATGACAAAACTTTTGTTTTAGTTAAAGTATGTGGTTTAGAGATCACCTAGGAAATCAGTACATAACATAGAAATAATTTATATAGTTCAATAAGCTGTAACTTCTATATGTATATTGTTGACTTGGATTATTATCCTGGCTTATATTTTCTATGTGATAATCATATCTACTATAAAGCTTTTATCACTGCACCACCTGTCAACATAATAATCCCTGGCTTTCACACACATGCGTATTGCTGGATAGAACAAAGCCGTTGGAAATCTTATTTCTTCAATACTCGTGTGAGAATGAACATAAAGTTACACTCATAATCAGACCATGGTTAAACCTGTGTTTTCTTATGACACAAAAGTGCAAAAAGAATTATAATAAAAAAGAAAAAAAGCAAATTTAAATCTTTCAGTCCAAGCTTGAAAACAGTATTTTTAATAAAATCTTTTCCCACTGTTTTTTTACCCATGATGTTAAAAAGCAACAAAAAGAGTTCATATAAACGCTTTTAGTTCATAGCGTACGGGGGTTTGCAGCCATCTTGGCCATCAACAGTACTGGTCCTCTGTTGTCTACATACAGACTGAACTCTCATTTCATTAAATTTTCTTTTGATAATAAGTCTTTCTATTGTTTTAATATCTAAAGTTACAAAATAAAAAAAAAATTGAAACAAAAGAAGATATTTAATTCTAGAATGTTTTCCTTTTCTATCAAGAAGTCGTCTGTTATTTGGGGGTTCGACATTTGATGGCTCCACATTCTCCACGGACTCATCTAAAGGGTTAAGAAGTCATTTGGAATTGTAACTGGAGGTTTAAGTATTAATAGGAAGATGAGTTGGTAAAACCTTGACAAGCTATTCTGTCAAGTTAGCCATCGGTTGAGTAAGTGCGGTCGTGAGTCGGATAACTGACGACTGCATCAATTCACTTCTTGCTTTCAAGTAAAGCACTGGGATAAGGTCACGGAAAGGTTTTTCTCAGATATACATGCCCAGACAGATGGTGCAGCCATACTTTCTTTTTCAAACAATTTCAAAATCAGTCCAAAATCAGATCAATCTGTAATAAAGCTGCTGCATAATATTTATAAGCATATATTCTATAGCTGAATATGTCTTTTCTACATATATTAATAGATACGTATATCAACGTCTTTTTTGTTCTTTTTTCTCCTTTTATTTACTTGTTATAGCCCATCTCGGCTGTCATATTTTAGCAACGAGAGGGCTGTTGATCAATTTTTATTTATTTATTCGATTATTTCATTCTTGTGATTTCTTTTTTTATTTTACATAAACATATTTATAGGATGAAGAAAAAATAGTCCACGCTTCCTAGGCCTTTATCTTCATTACCAATTAAATTCTACTAATTACCAATGTTTTCATATTACCTTCTAGCAACTCCCATAGCAGCCGTAATAAAAATGTATGCAATCCTATTCCATTATATTAGTGTTAAACATCATTGCCTAGCAAAGTTGAATATTGGTTATTCTTTTGTGAAAATGTACCATCACAGTAAATATAAACTCTTTATACGGGATTGGCTACTGCCAAAGCCATGAGTATCGTTGTGAGTTTTATATAAAAGATAAATACGCTGCCAAGTCGACTACTTTAGTTCTAGTCATTAATGGCCTCTACATGCAGGCTTTTGAACTTTTTAAAGTTGTTATTAAGAAATTCTTTTTTTTCTGGACTGGCTACAGTAAATAAGTATTTCAGAGAATAATAAAACTCGATCAACTTGGAAAATTGTTTTCGTAAAAATATGGAGTGCTTGTGCTTTTATTTTCTTTTTTTGAGCTGTTCAGCGTCTGAATATCCTTGAATACAAAAACGTGGGAAATTCTAGCGACACAAGTTAATTTAACAGTTTTCCGTCTACGGGCAACTCTTGACCAGGATTGGTGCAACCCTAGTTCAAAACGGTAAATTGAAACATATTTACATGGTACCTTCTGGTATTTTAACGTGATAATATTTAGCATTGAATAAATACTGAGTTATAGCTGATAGAATATGTGCAGACTATGAAAGTATATACGGGCAGCAAATTGTCCTAGCTTTTATGGCAAAAGATTTCAAATGGTCTTTTGCATAGTTTATATCACTTCCCTCTTATTTTCACTTTATATAATATATATTAATTATTTTCGTTTTCAAAACATTGTTAAAATAATACATCCGCTTATTGTTTTAAGCTTTAAAAGTTACTTAATTTCAATTAAAACCACAAGGGAATAAACGAAGACATCTGACTTTGGAATATTTTGGTATATAAGGCTGACCAAGCTGTTGTCCCGGCAGAGTTTTGGGATTCCAACATTTGATGACATCGAACTCTTCACTAATTCAGTCAATAGTTCAAAGAACGTCTTTCGGGATCACCACTACTGTCTGTTGTCTTGGTGACAGGGCACATGAGTAAACCTTCAAAACGCTACTCTATCAATCATTAGTTGAGTAGATGTGGTCGTGGGTCAAAAAGAAATTGGCTACTGCTTCCATGCCCTTGCTTTTAAGAAAAGCAGTGAGATCAAATTCCGTGGAGGGCTCTTTCAGGTAACTACATCCCGACTGACAGAGGGCACAGTTATTCAGTATTCAACAGTTTCAGGGTGATTGCATTTATAGCTGCAGTTTCATTCTGAAACTCTTACTCTCTTGAAAAGTCTAGAGCACCGTATCTAGTCCTTAACTGCACCACTCTACTAAGCATGTGATGGTAATATATTTACTCACTTAAATCATACCCTGGAAGTTACCATCTATTGTACTTTGAAATTATTCCTCAATAGATCTAAATTAGCACTTTAAACTTGGTCTCAAACTCAAGATGTACCCTTCATTTTGTTTCCTTGTAACAAAACCATTTTACGCTGCATCGCCCAAAGCTCAAGTTTGATTTTTTAGCAATTATTTTGCCATTCAAGCTACTCCTCTTTCTGAGGTTGCAATCGCTTCTGTAGCAATAAATATAATGCCTATATGCTTTGCAAACCAATGCTAAAAGTATCTTCTCTCTTCCTCAGCTTTATTAAACATCAATTTCATTTGCTCTTGCAGTATTAGAATATGATCCTTTTCAAGTCTTATGATGCAAATCACATTTCACACCTTGTTTTGAAAACTTTTGGGAATTGATTGACCTATATGCTTTTCAACAACCACATCATATTGAAGACTATGAGTTTCAATTTCATTGCAATACTAACATATTAACATCATCTAACTAAAATATTTTTGGTATTAAAGCTTTTGTAATAATAGATGTTAATAATTTTCTTTTATTTTTGACAAGAAATTGAACACGGTGATTATTTAACTAAAGCAATGTCAATAGAACGCTCTATAAAACCTGTCGAGCTTGTCTCATTTGAGGTCTATTTTCAAAGCTTTAAAAGATTCAATTAATTTTAGTACTTGTTGTGATTAAGACACTCTCAGTAACAAGAAAGCCATATCCTTGTGTCAAAAGTTGCTAAGGTTTAAATGTCAATGAGACTAAATGTCGATATAAACATGATATGTATACAATTAGAAAGACTTATCTGTCGGCAATGCGACAAGAGTTAATTTACTTAAAGATATTTTGCAAGTTGAGAAATTTAGTGATTATAGAGCTCTATCTGGAAGAAAAATAGTATAACATCTAAGATTTAATCATATAACCATACAGATTTTGAACCCAACCAAATGATATATATCTCAACTTAAATAGGATGCTCAAGCTTTCAATTATAGATGTACCGTGACTTTTTTCATTACTTATGCTGGTCTTAAAATATATGATCATGAGCCTTTTCAATTCATTTGGTTTGTGCACCCTTCTCAATGTCAGTCTCTACATTGGTAGATTTGAGTTGTATTATCCAGATTTTCATAAAACAACAATCGTGATTATTACTATCAGAAGGATATATGTCCCGTTGTTTCATTTTTTTTTAACATCCAAAATTGTTAACAAGTTCAATATTTATTACTCAATAACTGTAACAAAGCCATTATAACTTAGCATTTGACTGTATGCCATCACATCTCATAAGTCTTTTTAACATGAAAAAAACAAACACTATATGGCTGTGATAACTGACTATGCTATTTACTTTATAAATCCTGGACCCTTCAGGGTACCATATTTTAATGGACTAGAAAACTTGAAGGGTTATAGCGTAATGATCGATTAATATTTTATTCCAGCGTTCACTATCATTTGCCATATTTTCATGAAGATCGGGTTCTTCAGAATATGATTAGTAAAGCCAATTAGGCTAATGGCCCGAGTTTGGTTTTACCGTTTTCTCTTGATATCCTTCGACAGCTGGTGCTTTTAACATTAGTCACCCTTTCTTTATTCGATTCAGTTTGACTAGTGAGAGCATTCAAAAGTTTATTTGGTTTAGCCTAAGGTTCGATGATGGCTTGTGCGGATATGATATTGAGAGGCTGTTATATCGCAGCAGATAATTCAAATAGCGACATTAGAGTCTAAGGGTTGCTGATAAAGCTGTCAACAACATAAAAGGTTGCTTGCACTAAAAGAGCATACTTTAACAAAGACCAATGCAATTCTTTTGTATGAATGGTGCAACCAGGTTTGTCTAAAAAAAATTAAATACAAAGCAGATATTTTTATCAGTCAATCACATTGCATCTGTTTCAATTATAACAAAAAATAATAAGCCAATATCTATACCTTAATCATTGAAATATGTGGTTACGTGGAGATTTCTAAATCACGCTCCATTTACACATTGATGTTACATTTACGCTTGTTTGACTGTCATTTTGTCTAGGTGCTTTTTTGGGCCGAAATGTATATAGTAATTTCAAATCTGGGCCTTAATGTTTAGTTACATTTGCAATAATGTGGTTGCCTTTATCAGTTAGGGTTATATAAAAAAATGACTATTGGTGCTAGCTTCCAATAGCAGTTAATCGTTTGTTTAAGGGGAAAACCGGAAAAAAGTAAAATAAAGACAGTGAAATTTACTTTGTGAAAACCCCTTTGTTGAATCAAGCACCTGTGAATTGGCCTTAGACTCAGCTTTTGAATTCATTGTATATATGTATTTTTCTTCTTCATTAAAACCTAATAGATAAGTAGCCAATGATGGAAGGAAAAAAAAAAATAAAAACAAAAATCTAATGGCTGATAGTAAAAAAGTTATGCATCAAAACATCTGGCAACAATAAATTGACAGCAGAAATAGAACCATCAACTATCACTCGTATGATAATCCACTCAAGTTATATCTTTTTGCAACCGGTTATTGGGCTACACATTTTGTGAAAGGATCCATTGGTGCCTATTGCCTTACTTGGGCTTGCCACAATGCTGATATGACATTGTGAAAAGGAAACCACGCTGTGTTTCCAAAAGATATTAAAAATTTCCGTTGTTATGATGATGTCAAGAATATACCGAACTTTATCATTTGCTTTCTATTAATATGTTTTATCTCATGGAAAATCAGTACCATCACCATAAATATTGCTGATATCTCTAAACTAAACCATTTGTTCGTATTTCTGGATTTGTAGTTGATACAGCTCAAAACCCGCACTTTTTGGCGTGTGTGGTTGTCAACAGTCTGCCGGTAACTGACAAGAGTTGAACCAGCCCTAAATTTAAGGCATACGGTAATTTGGTGAATACAGTACACCAGAGTATCTAAAGTTGGCAAAAAAGATAGACTTTTTTGTATCATTTTATTCTCAGGTCATCAAACATATTCCCCCCTAATCAAGCAAGATTGTCGTTGGTGTTGTTATATTCATCCGCTTCGCAATTACTTCTTGGTTCCTCTACTTTTTGTTGTACACACATCACATACCTTAGATTTATCAGATATATGCGTATATAAATTAAAATATTAAGGCAAAAAAACTAAATAACAAACAAAAAAGAACATTTCACTCCATAACAGCGCACGCACGCCAGTCTATTATTTACTCGTAGCCTTGATCGCGTGTGCTCTTTCCGATCTGCTCCACCTTGAAGCCAATGGCCTCCAGCTTGGCACGGTCGACAATTAATCTACCATCAAAGACAAATGCGGGCTTATTCATGACTGAGTACAGCTTTTCGTAGTCAAGGTTAGAGTCCTTGAACATGTCCCACTCAGTGGCAATGACAATGGCATCAGCTCCCTCAGCGGCAGCAAATGGGTCCGCAGCAATTTCAACTTGCTGCTTGATAGTTTCCAGGGAGGCACCCTGGCCAACCTCCTGGAGGTCATACCAGATCTGGTTCTCCTCAACCTTGGGGTCGTAAATGGCCACCTTGGCCTTTTCCTCGCGGAAGTACTGGCAGAGGGTGATTGCAGCGGACTCTCTAGTATCACCAGTATCCTTCTTGAAAGCAAAGCCAAATAGCGCAATGCGCTTGTTAGTGAGTGTGTTGAATAACGAAGAGATGATTCTCTTAGTGAAGCGGTTCTTTTGGTACTCGTTAATATCGACAACCTGCTTCCAGTAGGCTGCCACTTCTGGGAGATGCAGCGATTCGGAGAGGTACACAAGGTTAAGAATATCCTTTTGGAAACAGGAGCCGCCAAAGCCAACGGAGGCTTTGAGGAACTTGGGGCCAATTCTAGCGTCAAGACCACATGCGTAGGCAACCTCGTCAACGTCAGCACCAGTGGCCTCACAAATGGCAGAAATCGCGTTGATCGATGAAATTCTCTGAGCCAGGAGCGCATTGGCAACCAGCTTTGACAGTTCAGAACTCCACAAGTTGGTCGTAATAATCTGATCGGGCTTAACCCAGTTGGCGTAAACATCGACCAACGAACGGGCTGCAGACTTGCCAGCAGGAGTATCAAGAGAACCAATCAAAACACGGTCGGGGTTGAAAAGATCACCGATAGCAGTGCCCTCAGCCAAGAACTCGGGGTTGGACAGAATATCAAAATGAACACCAGGCTTGCCGTTAGCCTCCAGAATTTTGCGCATAGACTGAGCAGTTCTGCAAGGGACTGTGGATTTCTCGACCACAATCTTGCTAGAAGTGGCAACCTTGGCAATGTTACGGGTAGCAGCCTCGACGTAGCCGAGGTCAGCAGCGTAGCCTCTGCCAATGCCTGACTTCTTGGTAGGAGTGTTAACGGAGACAAAAATGAGATCAGCTTCATTGATAGACTTCTCGACGTCAGTGGAAAAGAAAAGGTTTCTGCCACGGGCAACCTTAACAACCTCCTCGAGACCAGGCTCGTAGATAGGAAGTTGGTCAGAGTTCCAAGCATCAATTCTAGCCTGGTTCAGATCAACGATGGTGACTTGAATGTGAGGAGCCTTGAGGGCAATTACTGAACAGGTGGGGCCACCTGGAAATTCACGGAGTTAGCAGACTGTTTAATGAAAATAGAGGGAAATTAAACACGTTGATTGATTGAAAAAAATAACATACCGACATAACCAGCGCCGATGCAGCAGATTTTCTTGATTTGCTTGTGTTGAGTAGACATGTTAATGATGATAGAGAATATTAGCGATAGACAAAAGATAGAAGGAAGAGAAAGAAGAAGAAAAGTGGAAAGAATGGAGGGTGTTTTTTATTTGTATTTTTATATTTTATTTTTTTCTTGTATTTCCATTTAATTTATTTTTGATATTTCTTGTGCTTGGAATGTTAAAGTTTCAATTGAGCCAGACCACCAACACATAGAAATCATAAATTGCAGCCACTGGCTACGTAGTCTTCAAAAACACCTTAAATTTCACTAAAAACGCTCCCCCAAAAAAAAAAAAAAGAAAAAAAAAAAATAAAAAGAATATAAATTAGTTATAACAACCTTACTAATAAAAACCAAATTTTCTTATGATGATTTTTAATCACAGATGCTTTCACTGGGCTTTCTAAGAGAAAAATTTGTAGAGGCCTTCTGGGCATTATCTTTGTGAAGCTGGCTCCGAGAGACAATATACTGACGTACCACAAACGGGGGGGGGGGGGGGGGGGCGGCATGGTATTATGTGGTCGCCTAAAAGGGTATGCTTGCATTAGGCCTGGGGAAACCATTGTCATCATCAACACTTTTCCAGCTGAATGTTCAATTACTACCAAATTAAAACTAGCTGGTTGTATATTTACCAGACAATGGGGTGAGTCGTCAAAACGAAAGAAGGAAATTGCTGATTTATGGTGTCATTCTCTAAGCTTCAAGGCGAGTAAGTAGCAGACAACTGGTCAGTATGCGTGACAATTGTTGACAGGCAGGTCTACGTGGGTGAAGCTTTTTTCATTTTTTACTTGTAAAGAATTACAATATTGATCGAGAAACAAACACCTGAGAGTAAATTAAAGCACAAAAAAAATTTAATCAAAGCATGTCTACAAAGGACCCTTCAATCGTAACTCATCAAAGGATGCTTTTTTAGGAATGTATTAGACCTCTTGGTGCTGATGAATCAATTACGAGTGGCTTGCTATCCAGGAAATCTAGCCAAACTTCGCCAGAAATGATGAATACTTGGCCTGTCTACAAAATAAACCCAGCCATTCTTTAAAGCCGTTACCCGAACTACAGACAAATCTGTACACCCACTGTCAATGACGTTCAAGCAGTTGCCTCTTTTGTCACAGCAGCATAATAAATGGATTTAAGGTTTCCCTTAAAAAACAAACAAACATAGGGAACTGATCGTCGTGATTTTGCAAATCCTTTTTAGGGCACTGGCATCATCAAATAACGCTTAAACTTGATCAGGGCGGTCCACGTTGCTTCTCTTTGGGCTCCATAGTGCACAATCTGATTAGAACAACCGTGACGGACATCGGAAATACAGAGATTAAACTTGCCCAGTGGACTAGCATTTACTATCATCTATGGTTCTGATTTTACACTGTAAACACGTAGCGCGCAATTACGATAAATAAATGATTAAGTGGTCTGTTTTATACTGTCGGCTAAAGTTGGAACAAATCATTAGTTGATTTCAGCTCTGATTTTGCAAGTAAGAAAACAAGTAAAGGGGATACGCCAAGTGAATCTCAATTATTCCACTTTTTTTGCATGATAGCGTTAAAAAATTCCCAGAAGAAAACATTGAACTCTCTCTTTGAACATGAGATTCACTCAAGTGAATCAAAGCCGATTGCTTTTTTTCTCTCTTAAGAAAGATCAAATAGGGCTTGTAACTAACATCGGCTGGAAGCGAAGAGGGCTGAGAGACTCTCTTGACGCAAGCCGAGGTAAACAGCTTACAGATTGTTCCGATTTATGCATAATTTTCTACCTCTTGTGTAAATATTTTCATGGGCAGATAACACACACACACATATCAGCAATTGATTCATCTAAAGATTTTAATGTTCTTATGAATAAAGCCTGTTTTAATTAACGGGGTTTTCGCACTTTTTGCAGGATTATTTTTTATCCGGACCTTTTTTTTTTTTTTAAAAAAAAAATCGCAATTTTAATTATAATTTTATTGGTAATGTTATTTGTACCTTAATTTTTTTATCTTGCTCGTATAATTGATATACATATGCGGACAAACATCTTTCGACAAATCAGCAATCAACCCCTTGACTGAGCGAGTTTCATGGCTGCCAAGGCAATTTGCTTTAATAATCCACAAAAATGAGTGGACAACACGACAAATAATGATATAAAAAAACAACCCTTTGCCCCCTTTTTTTCCTCTCCAAGAATTTGATTGTTGTTGTTATTTGTATGCTTTTCACGGCTACTGTCAAAAGAAGATCTCCTATGCTGTCTTCAAAATTTGATATCCGCTCGTAGATTTCCGGCTGATTCCAAGTAAATCCGCCCTGTACTGTTGTCGGTCACTGTTTCAAAAGCACTTCAAAAATGCAGGTAGGTCCTTTAGGTACATTCCAGTCTACCACTTTAAAGTATTGATTCAGCAGCTAGAACAGCAACAGCTACAGCCCAAAGAGTGTGAATTTTACTTATTTTAGTCCTTTGCCGTGTTCATAGTTCAAATAATGGTTATAATAACTATTTTTTTTTTTAAAAAAAAAAATAGCTGAAAAATGTTAGGCGGCCTCAAGTTAGGGTTATACCGGAACACCGCTTTATTTAAACTTGAGTATTCTGAACTATACAGCTATTTCCCAATCTGTTCTGCATGATTCTTACTCAAAAGAATCTAGGAGTAAAGACTTGATACCTAATCTCTAGACTCGTTTTTCAACGAAATATTCCCAGCTTAATTAAAGTCATTATCAGATTCTTGGTGATATTGTGGACATTTGAATTTCTTTGAGACTCCAATATTGTAGTAAAGAAATCCACACTCACTGTTAGTTTTGGTGGTATACTCTTCATCGCAAGTAATAACTCTACAACCTGAGTATTCTCTTGCCTTGCTCACCAATAGTGTCTTGAATCTGAAGTAACTCCAACTAAGAATATTTCTAGCAGTCTCTGAGTAGACTATCCTCTGACATTTAGAAATCATCAGAGTCTCGAATTTGGGTAGGAATATAGTATTGTAATTTTGCAACGCATGTTAGCACTACTACAGGTTTTTATCTCTAGGAAAGAACTGTGACTTATGTAGACTATGGTCTAGTGTTCCAGACCACTTGCTTGATGTTTTAGTTGTCAGGCTTATTTAATATATTGCACAGGCCTAGTGTTAAACAGATGGACTAATAAACGAGTGCTGCATATTTGATTTTTTCTAAGAAGAGGTGTCAGGGCTTTTAAAACCTTAGGGGGAAGTCCTTGTTATGAATGGCGTATTGCTTTTATCTTCTTTTTTCAGGGAAGTCAAAGAGGGATAATATTTCTTGTATGACTTTCCTGGCTTTATAAATAAGAACGGGTAGTGGTATCACGGCTCACTGAAACCCTTTTTCAAACAGCAACAGTTTTCAATGATGTTGCATCACTTTAGGAAGATTTTAAATTTGAAGTTACATTTAATCATTATTACAATCACCCCTAATATCATCACAATGGTTTTTTTGATACACATTTGTGCTTGAAGCCTGCTTCTCACACTATACATATTCCAAAAGCTTCACCTCATAATCTAAAATCTTATTCAACTCATTTCCCAGCATGTTCATCCTGTGACCAATAAAGACACTCAATGTCGCACCTGTACGGGAACAATCAAAAAGTTGTGTTAGAGTAAAAACGGGAACAATCTTTTCTAAAGTAAGGAATTCGAGATGACATGATTGTGTTACAATACATAGCCCAACAGCAAGGTGTGTCGTGACACCCAGTAAAAAAGTGTACTTGCGGCTGAACAAATAGAAAGAAACAGAATTTAGAAATTTTTTTTTTGCGTCAAGCCTACTAGCACTAGTCAAGTCAAGTCCATGAAGCAACGGGGACCCTAATGGAGATAGTGAGGAGACCAAAAAATACTGGAAGGCACAAGGAGTCAGTCTAGGAGGCAACTAAGAAGCCTTACTGAACCAACGGAAAAACAGATATCAAGCATTTACGGCAAACAAAGTCGCGAAATGGTACAAAAAAAAAAAAAAACCTCAAAGAAGACGTCGCGAGCCCAACTACCAACATGAAAAAACCAGTCACTGCTAAAGTATTTAAAAATTACTCTTGAAAACTACTGATCCGGATAACACAATTTAAAAGTGGAAGTAGAGATAATGGTGAATATCTTTAAAAAAACGAAGGCTTTCAAAAATAATTAAAACTATAAGTGCAGAGAGCTCAAGACTGCGCATATAGTCAAGCACTGCTAGAGGACGGCATTTAAAAGAGAAGCACTTTTAGACGTCTCATCGGACCTCCATTTAGCATAGCTGCTGAATACACTAAAAGGGCTCAGAGAAACTAAAAAGTACTTGTCATAAGAATAGATATAGCATAACAAGTGTAGTGAAAGCTCAGTATAACATTAGGAGTCGAGGGCCACAAGCTCCAAACCCAAACATCATTTAACCTGCAAGTTCTACCTACAATGATTTCAATCTTGATGATGAATCTCAGGCGGCATAATATGAGCCGACATGTCAATGCCCGGGTTTCTACCGAGTTCCTACCGCATGATAATAAAAAAGGCAAATACCTATTGGAGACCTTATTAGCAACTGCAAGATCAAAAGAAAAATTGAAGCAGGCAAAATAAGCTGGGACTTTGAAGCTTGCGCATATGAATTGTATTTATTTATAGAAGCCCAATAAATAACCAACGTGAGAATAAAAAAGTTTTGTTAAAAAACATGATTGGGGTTTATTCTTTATAGGTCTCAAAGTATCATAAGTCGGGAATAGAAAAACTCATAATTGTATTCATTATCACAGCTAAGATCTTCTGATCTCTTTGGGTTTATTTGCTTCAAGGTTATCTACCCCTTGACGGGTTTTTAGATCTAATTGGTTTAAACGAAGTACGGCAGCGGAAAACACAAAAGCCGAGTGGCCTGTAATTTTACAGTGTGCTTTATTAGCATAGCTTAAATCATAGACTAATTAATTATGCATTTTGCAAGACTATGACCATGATATGCAACTCATGCAAGAAACAGTTATAGGAAAAAAGTTTAATATCTAAATACTATAGTTGTTGATACAGCCTTGCCATCTCTTAGATCAAACCTTCAAAAAAGTAAGCCTTCTTTGCGAATCTCGTTTGACCTATGAACCCTATACGTAGCGTTTAACTAATAGATTCCAGAACTGTTAAAAAAGCGGGGAAAAAAATTCCAATAATAATAATAATAATAATAATAATAATAATAATAATAATAATAATAATAATAATAATAATAATAATAATAATAACAATAATAATAATAATAATAATAATAATAATAATAATAATAATAATAATAATAATAATAATAATAATAATAATAATAACAATAATAATAATAATAATAATAATAATAATAATAATAATAATAATAATAATAATAATAATAATAATAATAATAATAACAATAATAATAATAATAATAATAATAATAATAATAATAATAATAATAATAATAATAATAATAATAATAATAATAATAACAATAATAATAATAATAATAATAATAATAATAATAATAATAATAATAATAATAATAATAATAATAATAATAATAATAAGCTTCTTCATTTGAAGAAACTACTAAGGAAACAGTAAACAAATTTAATCACTCAACTACAACACTCAAGACACAGTGTTTTAGAGAATATGTGTATAAAGCATTTGGAGATTTCTCCAGTGATGTTCTTAGCAAAAAGAAAATCTGCTATGCCCGGTTATCCTCGTATCACCAGAAAGAAGAAATGCATGTTGAAATACTAGATATATTCTATCCAGAAACAGAAATTATCAAAGATATTGGAAGTGGACTCAAATTCAAAAGAAAAGTTTCACCCCTTTGGGACAAGCCAATCCAGAAGGATTTGAAGAAATTATTGCCTTGTATAATGATATTTTGTGAAGATTTGATTTTGAACTCGTCTAATTTGGCTTTGGGCTCTTTGAATTCATCTTTAAAAAGGCTGCTTGAAAGATTGTAGTTCACACCAAAGCTAACCAAAGTGGAAATGTCACCCAGAAACTCGCTGAATCCTCTTATATAACCATGGTTTTTGTTACTAAACTCAATGGAATCTGAGCTGACAAGAAATCAAAGGAAATCAAAAAATTCAAAAAATCAAGAAATCACCATGGAAAATTATCATGATCAGGCTGTACGACAATGAATCTTAGATGATTATTGAGTAGCTGGCTTGGGATAATTATGTAGACCTATAATCAAGTAGTATCTTCAGTACATGAAAGAACATCTCCTTTCGTGAAGAATCGTCGAGCAAATTTAATCAATAATGCAATTTTTGAAAATAAACTTTGGGTTACAAAAGTTCTTCATGATATTAAAAATGCAGCAGTCAATAAAGTTCTTAATGGCATCGCGAACAATCGCGAAAAAAAAAAAGATAACAAGTTCACTATTTATTTCAAGAAAATGATAGCCAAGTGATTCAATTGTGATGGAAGTAGCAACTTAAAAACAAAAGGGAGTATTCTTTTCTAGGGTCCTTGGAAAAGAGCCTATCAACAGTGCAGAGGCACTTCCAGATAAACTAGAATATAATTTTAGACTTGTTAAAAAACGTCTTGGAAATTTCTACCTCTGTATTCCCAAAAAGGCTCAGCAAATACAATGGACCTTTACAAGACTATTGCTTTTGATACTGGATATGATTCGAATGGTTACATCATTGAACTGGACAATCTAATATCTTAGGAATTCATAGATTATGCCGTTCTATTGATAAGTTGCACAGTAAATGGTTACAGTCGGAGATAAAACACAAGCAGATGTATAGGTACAAGATGGCAGGAATAATGATTCAATGTCGAATTCTAAATCTGGTTGATGAATTCCACAAAAATATAACTACGATGCTATATTCCTACCCAAATCTGAGACCCAGAAGATGGGTTCTAAAAGACAGAGGAAAATAAACCCTATTACTGCTAGAAATATGCTTATTGGGAGCCTCTACAAATTTGACAAACAATTAACGGACTAGAAGGTACCTAGACTGCCGAGTTACTATTTGAAGCGAATATTACACTAGCCAAACATACAATGAATGTAGGTCTCTTCACTCCAACCATGGAGGCTCAAAGAAATTCAAACATCAATAATTCCATCGATAATTTGCTAAAGACTTCAATGCAACTAGGAATATTTTATTGAAAAACATGAGTCTAGTTTTTCTGGGTTAGACGTCGAGTCTTTATTTTTGGGTTCCTTAGGAAACTTGCAGACCTTTTTGTTTTCCTTCATTGGTTAGATATTGGTATTATATAAGCAAATGCAATTAAAGACTCAAGTTTTAATGGTCAAACCCTAGCTTTGTTGGCGTTAATTATTTCTTTCGGCCTTGGGGTTTCTAGTAAAGTCCCCAATGGGGGTGCTGATCTTTTTTTTTATTCTCGTAATAGGAACTCGGTCGTTCGCATGCCATCACATGTTCCGCCATCTAAGACGCTTCATCAAGACTGCGACCATTGTAGGCACATCTTATCGCGATCGTAGGCTATGTGATGTTCGGGCTTTGAGCTTGTGGCCCTCCACTCGTTCTGTTGTGTACTTGCAGAGCTTTGGTTAGGAGTGATTTCGTGTAAATAAAGTGCTAAATTAGCATCGTTATAGAGCCACGTGAATTTCCTTTCGTCCAAACCGATAGATATACTATATAAAATGTATATTGGCTGTGCCTGGCAGGTGAATAGAGTGAGTGCAGGATAGCACGGCTTGCAAGTGTTACGAGAGGGAAAAAACGCAGTTCCGACAAAACCCCGACATCTGTTTAAAATCAAAAAAAAAGACGCGTACAAAAACAGCAAAACACCGATAAAATAGAAGAAAGTAATAAAAAATAAATTTTTATCCACTTTGACAGTGCCTGTTAATTGGCATGAAATACAGTGAGTTTCTGTCTGTCTGTACAAACCAGGAAACTTGTACGAGTGACGACATGGTTGAATTTATTCCAGTTGCTACCATTGTTCAAAAAAATAAAATAAAAAACCTTAGTGTGGGGTTAAGGTCTCGCTTCTAATTCTTTTTTTTTTATGAAAAATAAAAACTTTTCTTCTTATTCTTTCTCTTTTTCTTGTCTACAGTATCTACGTTTCTACATTGTTCCCCCTGCTCTTGGTTGAGATCTCTTTTAGCAGCTTTATCGAGACTTGCGTTTTCTGTACCTATCCTCTCATATGCAGCTTAATCATTTCAGCACCCACCCATCCTGTATACTGATCTCCCAACCCAACACATCAACAAACTTAGCAACACCAACATTTGCATCCAACCTAACAAGCACCTACGTTTACCTTTAGATATGGCTGATCCTTCTCCTCCCAGAGAAATTGCCCCCAAAGCACCTCAAGCTGCTCAGCCAGATGCTGCCGGTCTTTCTGTGTCGCCTCCTCTCACAGCCGTTAAATCTTCCAAGTCGAAAAAAGACAACAAAACGCCGAAAAAGTCACAGGTCGACAAGGAAAAGAAGCAAGCCAAGGAAAAAAAGAAGCTCATTGTTGCTTGTATAGGATGCCGTAAAAAGAAGATCAAGTGTTCTTCCGACCGTCCGGCTTGTTCAAACTGTCTGCGACTCAATATTCCTTGCGAGTATCCTGTTATTAGAAATAGAGGCTCGCGCTTTGGCTACATGGAAATGCTCAACCGTCGAATGCAGCATCTCGAAAAGTACATTAACTGTAGCAGCAATCCTCAGTATCATCCTCAGTTTGTCACGATTCATCAAAAGTCTCGGAAGACTGCTCAGTCAACAGTGGCTGGGCAGTTGCCTGGCTCTGCGAACAGCGGGTACACGAATTTCAATTCCAATGTGAGCACTTATATCCCCAGTGGCCCTTTTGTTTGTCTCTTATGATCGTTCACTAACCCTCAATAGATCGCTTCTGTGCAAGAGCCTGAAACTCTCATTACCCAACTGGGTCCGCAACTCACTAAAGAACTCAGTCCTCCTCCTGCATCTAATTTCTCTTCAAATCACAAGCAAAATATTAAACTCCCTCCTCTAGACATTATCCTTCACCTGGTTGAACTCTACTTTCAACATGTACATGG